>CM060947.1:26790315-26841018 GCA_030765055.1 Mantis religiosa
ATTTCAATAGGCCAGAACTTTTGAACCAATAATCCTTGGTGTTTGTAGAAGCGAATAACGATATTTATTTTCCTGTCCCATAACTTTGAAAGTCCTAAATAGACTCATTTTGAAAATGCTGTACAGTGTGCCACGCCCCCTATTAGCCATTTGTAACTGTGTTCCCTCCTTGGTTGTAACCTTATTGAAGAGCACGCCCTTATTAGGAAAGGAAGTCCTTCTTTTGTCTATTAATATTAATCTGTACATCTGATGTTAATTCTTCCATGCTTTGTTTAGTATGTTTTGAATTACTATTCCTGTTTTCAAGATGGGAAGGAGCAATAATTTTGGTGTAAGAAATCGTCATGGCAACCAGTATAAACAGTTTAAGTAATCCCGATTACATAATTAAAGAGTTACAACTCCTAAAATGGAAAAAGTGTAGTAACACATGACAATATATTGACTTCGTCAAACCTAACCTCAAACATTGGCGATGAATGTGAAGTGAAAATTAGTTCTTCAAGGATACAATTGGTTTCTTCATTGTGTAATGTCAGTGATGACAATTCAACTAAAGTAAATAATGATATTAGATCAACAAGTTCTCAGTTAGTAAATATAGAAGCTTTGTACAGTGTAACTTTTGTGAAGGTAAAGGGTTAGCGTGATTGTCTATAAGGTTCCAAGTTGGCATCACCGTTAGAGTGAGTTATATGGATTCTTTATCCTATGAAGATAAATGAAGGATAACTTTAAGATCTATGGAAACCAGGTTCATTTGACATCACTTCAACCAATATTACCTACTATATTAAAGGAGGTTAAACTAAAATAAAAAAGCCTTACTGCTCCACTGTGACATATTGACATTAGCAATAAAATGCACACCTTTACTTTCTATAAATATTCTGCAATGACGAAGAGTGTAATCGAAGCGCCGCTTCCCTTCAGGAGAAAAAGAAGAAAAACTAGACCACTCATGCCAAAGAATACTTTAGTTGCTCTAAATACACTTTCAAAATGTATTCCGAAAATCCGCGGTGCCGTGGACTATTTGACAGCTGCTTAAAATCGAGTGACCAGTTCCGCAAGCTCATTCAATACTGAATAGTTGTGTATTTACGCATTCATAACTTGGAATAAAATGCTTCGCAGGTTTTCGGAAGCAATCGCGACTCTTCCATAGTTAGGTGGCACTCTCAGATTTTGTCACGTTAAGTTTGTATAGCATGTGAAGAAAAGTTCATGTTTTGTTTTATATGACGTTTTTAAATACAGCTCTAAGTATATTTCAATATCAGTAGCAATAGTATTTTACGTAGATTGGTATTTAGTGGTGACGAACAGGAAATTCTTCTGACGTAGGTGTGTGAATTACATACTTACGCGGTGTGGGCAAGCTATAGGAAAAATTGGAACGTCTTATTAGAGAGGGGAAGCAGGAATATGTCTGCTTGTAGTGTGAGCAGTCTTGTAATGCAAGAAGGGCCTACATGTGGCTATACAATAGAAAGATTGCTTAGCTCTTTGAGTCATTAATCTCCCTTATTTTAATGAAAATTATTATTTGAAGCTTTACTCGCTTTGAAAGTCACACCTCGACACTGGACCTACGTGTGAATGTACAATAGAAAGATTACTGTAGAGTAGCCTTAGTTCTTTGAGTCATTATTCTCTCCTAATTGAATGAAAATTATTATTTGGAGCTTCCCTCGCTTTGAAACTCACGCCTCGACACTGGATCTAGGTGTGATTGTACAATAGAAAGATTACAGAAGAGTAGCCTTTGTTCTTTGAGACATTATTCTCTCTTATTTTAATGAAAATTATTATTTGGAGCTTCCCTTGATTTGAAAGTCACACCTCGACATTGCACTTACATGTGAATGTACAACAGAAATATTACTAAAGTGTGGCCTTAGTTCTTTGAGTCATTATTGTCTCTCATTTGAATGAAAATTATTATTTAGAAGTACCCTCGATTTGAAAGTCACACCTCGACATTGTACTTACATGTGAATGTACAATAGAAAGAGTATTAAAGAGTAGCCTTAGTTCTTTGAGTCATTATTGTCTCTTATTTTAATGAAAATTATTATTCGGAGCTTCCCTCGTTTGAAAGTCACGCCTTGACACTGGACCTCCGTATGACTGTACAATAGAAAGAGTACTGTAGAGTAGCCTTAGTTCTTTGAGTCATTATTCTATCTTATTTTAATGAAAATTATTATTTGGAGCTTCCTTCGCTTTGAATGTCACGCCTCGCTACCGGACCTACGCGCGACTGTACAATAGAAAGAGTACTGAAAAGTAGTTTTAGTTCTTTGAGTCATTATTCTCTCTTATTTTAATGAAAATAATTATTTGGAGCTTCCCTCGTTTGAAAGTCACGACTCGACACTGGACCTACGTGTGACTGTACAATAGAAAGAGTACTGAAGAGTAGTTTTAGTTCTTTGAGTCATTATTCTCTCTTATTTTAAAGAAAATTATTATTTGGAGCTTCCCTCGTTTGAAAGTCAGGCCTCGACACTGGACCTACGTGTGACTGTACAATAGAAAGAGTACTGAAGAGTAGTTTTAGTTCTTTGAGTCATTATTCTCTCTTATTTTAATGAAAATTATTATTTGGCTCTTCCGTCGTTTGAAAGTCACACCTCGACACTGGACCTACGTGTGACCGTATAATAGAAAGAGTACTGTAGAGTAGCCTTAGTTCTTTGAGTCATTATTCTCTCTTATTTTAATGAAAATAATTATTTGGAGCTTCCCTCGTTTGAAAGTCAGGCCGCGACACTGGACCTACGTGTGACTGTACAATAGAAAGAGTACTGTAGAGTAGCCTTAGTTCTTTGAGTCATTATTCTCTCTTATTTTAATGAAAATAATTATTTGGAGCTTCCCTCGTTTGAAAGTCTGGCCTCGGCACTGGACCTGCGTGTGACTGTATAATAGAAAGAGTACTGTAGAGCAGCCTTAGTTCTTTGAGTCATTATTCTCTCTTATTTTAATGAAAATAATTATTTGGAGCTTCCCTCGCTTTGAAAGTCTGGCCTCGACACTGGACCTACGTGTGACTGTACAATAGAAAGAGTACTAAAGAGTAGCCTTAGTTCTTTGAGTCATTATTCTCTCTTATTTTAATGAAAATAATTATTTGGAGCTTCCCTCGCTTTGAAAGTCTGGCCTCGAAACTGGACCTACGTGTGACTGTACAATAGAAAGAGTACTGTAGAGCAGCCTTAGTTCTTTGAGTCATTATTCTTTCTTTTTTTATTGAAAATTATTATTTGAAGCTTCCCTCGTTTTGAAAGTCACGCCCCGACACTAGACCTATTTGACTGTACAAAAGAAAGAGTAGTGAAGAGTAGCCTTAGTTCTTTGAGTCACTATTCTCTCTTATTTTAATGAAAATTATTATTTGCAGCTTCCCTCACTTTGTAAGTCACGCCCCGACACTGGACCTACGTGTGACTGTACAATAGAAAGGCTACTAAAGAGTAGTCTTTATTCTTTGAGTCATTATTCTCTCTTATTTTAATGAAAATCATTATTTGCAGCTTCCCTCACTTTGTAAGTCAGGCATAGACACTGGACCTACGTGTGACTGTACAACAGAAAGAGTATTAATGAGTTGTCTTAGTTGTTTAAGTCATTATTCTCTCTTATTTTAATGAAGATTGCTATTTGCAGTTTCCCTCGTTTGAAAGTCACGCCTTGACACTGGACCTCCGTATGACTGTACAATAGAAAGAGTACTGTAGAGTAGCCTTAGTTCTTTGAGTCATTATTCTATCTTATTTTAATGAAAATTATTATTTGGAGCTTCCTTCGCTTTGAATGTCACGCCTCGCTACCGGACCTACGCGCGACTGTACAATAGAAAGAGTACTGAAAAGTAGTTTTAGTTCTTTGAGTCATTATTCTCTCTTATTTTAATGAAAATAATTATTTGGAGCTTCCCTCGTTTGAAAGTCACGACTCGACACTGGACCTACGTGTGACTGTACAATAGAAAGAGTACTGAAGAGTAGTTTTAGTTCTTTGAGTCATTATTCTCTCTTATTTTAAAGAAAATTATTATTTGGAGCTTCCCTCGTTTGAAAGTCAGGCCTCGACACTGGACCTACGTGTGACTGTACAATAGAAAGAGTACTGAAGAGTAGTTTTAGTTCTTTGAGTCATTATTCTCTCTTATTTTAATGAAAATTATTATTTGGCTCTTCCGTCGTTTGAAAGTCACACCTCGACACTGGACCTACGTGTGACCGTATAATAGAAAGAGTACTGTAGAGTAGCCTTAGTTCTTTGAGTCATTATTCTCTCTTATTTTAATGAAAATAATTATTTGGAGCTTCCCTCGTTTGAAAGTCAGGCCGCGACACTGGACCTACGTGTGACTGTACAATAGAAAGAGTACTGTAGAGTAGCCTTAGTTCTTTGAGTCATTATTCTCTCTTATTTTAATGAAAATAATTATTTGGAGCTTCCCTCGTTTGAAAGTCTGGCCTCGGCACTGGACCTGCGTGTGACTGTATAATAGAAAGAGTACTGTAGAGCAGCCTTAGTTCTTTGAGTCATTATTCTCTCTTATTTTAATGAAAATAATTATTTGGAGCTTCCCTCGCTTTGAAAGTCTGGCCTCGACACTGGACCTACGTGTGACTGTACAATAGAAAGAGTACTAAAGAGTAGCCTTAGTTCTTTGAGTCATTATTCTCTCTTATTTTAATGAAAATAATTATTTGGAGCTTCCCTCGCTTTGAAAGTCTGGCCTCGACACTGGACCTACGTGTGACTGTACAATAGAAAGAGTACTGTAGAGCAGCCTTAGTTCTTTGAGTCATTATTCTTTCTTTTTTTATTGAAAATTATTATTTGAAGCTTCCCTCGTTTTGAAAGTCACGCCCCGACACTAGACCTATTTGACTGTACAAAAGAAAGAGTAGTGAAGAGTAGCCTTAGTTCTTTGAGTCACTATTCTCTCTTATTTTAATGAAAATTATTATTTGCAGCTTCCCTCACTTTGTAAGTCACGCCCCGACACTGGACCTACGTGTGACTGTACAATAGAAAGGCTACTAAAGAGTAGTCTTTATTCTTTGAGTCATTATTCTCTCTTATTTTAATGAAAATCATTATTTGCAGCTTCCCTCACTTTGTAAGTCAGGCATAGACACTGGACCTACGTGTGACTGTACAACAGAAAGAGTATTAATGAGTTGTCTTAGTTGTTTAAGTCATTATTCTCTCTTATTTTAATGAAGATTGCTATTTGCAGTTTCCCTCGTTTTGAAAGTCACGCCGTTACTGGATCTACGTGTGACTGTACAATAGAGAGGTTACTGAAGAGTAGCTTTAGTTCTTTAAGTCATTATTCTCTCTTATTTTAATGAAAATTATTATTTGGCTCTTCCGTCGTTTGAAAGTCACGCCTCGACACTGGACCCACGTGTGACTGCACAATAGAAAGAGTACTAAAGAGTAGCCTTAGTTCTTTGAGACATTATTCTCCCCTATTTTAATTAAAATTATTATTTGAAGCTTCCCTCGTTTTGAAAGTCACGCTGACACTGGAGCAGCGTGTGACTGTACATTAGAAAGAGTACTGAAGAGTAGCCTTAGTTCTTTGAGTCATTATTCTTTCTTATTTTAATGGAGATTGTTATTTAGAGTTTCCCTCGTTTTGAAAGTCACGCTGACACTGGACCTACGTGTGACTGTAGAATAGAAAGGGTACTGAAGAGTAGCATTAGTTCTTTGAGTCATTATTCTCTCTTATTTTAATGGAGATTGTTATTTAGAGTTTCCCTTGCTTTGAAAGTCACGCTTCGACACTGGACCTACGTGTGACTGTAGAATATAAAGAGTACTGAAGAGTAGCCTTAGTTCTTTGAGTCATTATTCTCTCTTATTTTAATGGAGATTGTTATTTAGAGTTTCCCTCGCTTTGAAAGTCACGCCTCGACACTGGACCCACGTGTGACTGCACAATAGAAAGAGTACTAAAGAGTAGCCTTAGTTCTTTGAGACATTATTCTCCCCTATTTTAATTAAAATTATTATTTGAAGCTTCCCTCGTTTTGAAAGTCACGCTGACACTGGAGCAGCGTGTGACTGTACATTAGAAAGAGTACTGAAGAGTAGCCTTAGTTCTTTGAGTCATTATTCTCTCTTATTTTAATGGAGATTGTTATTTAGAGTTTCCCTCGCTTTGAAAGTCACGCCTCGACACTGGACCCACGTGTGACTGCACAATAGAAAGAGTACTAAAGAGTAGCCTTAGTTCTTTGAGACATTATTCTCCCCTATTTTAATTAAAATTATTATTTGAAGCTTCCCTCGTTTTGAAAGTCACGCTGACACTGGAGCAGCGTGTGACTGTACATTAGAAAGAGTACTGAAGAGTAGCCTTAGTTCTTTGAGTCATTATTCTCTCTTATTTTAATGGAGATTGTTATTTAGAGTTTCCCTCGTTTTGAAAGTCACGCTGACACTGGACCTACGTGTGACTGTAGAATAGAAAGAGTACTGAAGAGTAGCCTTAGTTCTTTGAGTCATTATTCTCTCTTATTTTAATGGAGATTGTTATTTAGAGTTTCCCTTGCTTTGAAAGTCACGCCTCGACACTGGACCTACGTGTGACTGTAGAATAGAAAGAGTACTGAAGAGTAGCTTTAGTTCTTTGAGTCATTATTCTCTCTTATTTTAATGAAAATTATTATTTGGCTCTTCCGTCGTTTGAAAGTCACGCCTCGACACTGGACCTACGTGTGACTGTAGAATAGAAAGAGTACTAAAGATTTGCTTTAGTTCTTTGAGTCATTATTCTCTCTTATTTTAATGAAAATTATTATTTGGCTCTTCCGTCGTTTGAAAGTCACGCCTCGACACTGGACCCACGTGTGACTGCACAATAGAAAGAGTACTAAAGAGTAGCCTTAGTTCTTTGAGACATTATTCTCCCCTATTTTAATTAAAATTATTATTTGAAGCTTCCCTCGTTTTGAAAGTCACGCTGACACTGGAGCAGCGTGTGACTGTAAATTAGAAAGAGTACTGAAGAGTAGCCTTAGTTCTTTGAGTCATTATTCTCTCTTATTTTAATGGAGATTGTTATTTAGAGTTTCCCTCGTTTTGAAAGTCACGCTGACACTGGACCTACGTGTGACTGTAGAATAGAAAGGGTACTGAAGAGTAGCCTTAGTTCTTTGAGTCATTATTCTCTCTTATTTTAATGGAGATTGTTATTTAGAGTTTCCCTTGCTTTGAAAGTCACGCCTCGACACTGGACCTACGTGTGACTGTAGAATAGAAAGAGTACTGAAGAGTAGCCTTAGTTCTTTGAGTCATTATTCTCTCTTATTTTAATGGAGATTGTTATTTAGAGTTTCCCTCGCTTTGAAAGTCACGCTTAGCTACTGGTATTCTGTAAAGTTTGCCTCACTGGATTGTATGTGACAGTATTTTTTACAATAGACCTTAACAGATAGGTAAAAACATATTATAGTATGCAGAACTCAGTAGAAACATGCTTTTATTCGAAACATATGTTGTCAGTGTTAGCCGCATTCCAAATGTTCCACGAGGCAACTTTATACATTCGCAAAGGTAATGTATAAGTCGTTCTATTCACCTGAAAAGGTGCAGAGGTAGTAACGATTTCCAATGTGGAAATATTCAAATCAGAGAATGCTTAAACTGTATAAGTACTTGTTTATAAATGTATTTGGTTGAGTACATCCATCTAATTAAACTGTTCCCTCGGCGCTTACAACAAAGCCAGAAGTTTAACGTGAGACGAGACAAGGAAAAGTTTTAGGCAGACACAGTCGAGCATCTGCTTTCCCCTTTCCCGCATTTCTGCCTTTCTTTGTTCCTGTCGTTGGACGCTCAGGTAATTCATTTCATTACGTCGTGTGCAGACTTGACAAGGCGATAATGGCAACGCTGTTACTACAAATTCGGCACCCATTTACGATACTGCAGTACTTATACGAACTCGAGAGCTTTCGTATATAAAAGTAAGCACTTGCAATATTCATTAGTTGACTTCAATGCCAAAAAGTATCGAATAATACAAGTTGCACATTTTTATTTTCAGTTTCTAGTTTTTCCTCTATACACAACAAATACAGAAAGTGTCCTATTGAAGCCAAAAAATTCAATACCGAGATATCACAGACAAATATTTTGAAACTTCCTGAATAAAAAAATTACTTTTAGGAAAAGGACTATGTTTGTGTTCTGTCACGGCGACGGCGGATGTCTCACTTGGATAAATTAAGTGTGAGTTAAAAATTGAAATATTTTCCTGTTTGAAGGCAAGAGATGCCAAAATACGGCATTCAAGGAGTGCTAGTAGGTGATGTCACAAAGCCGAAACTGTACCACATTCCCCACTATACAGATTTGTTCTCGAAAGTTCGACTAATGGAACTTTAGAACATTCTAGAACTTTCCCACCGCGTCCGAAGTTCACTCCAATTCACAAACAAGAGTGAGAAATTTTGAGAAATGCATGGGTCTGCAGGTATAATTTCTTTCTTTTAAGATTTACGACCTCCGGAGTTAAGTCAGATACACGATGAATGAAATGATATTAAAGTAAGTCCAGGGTACATAGAGCTTAGGGTTACCAGACATTCACCCTTCAAGATAAGGGAAAACCTCCAACGTTAAGTCATATCGGACGATGAATGAAATGATGTACAAATGAGTACAGGGTACATAGAGCTTAGAGCTACCAGACATTCATCTTTTAGTATAAGGGAAAACCTCAAACGTTAAGTCATATCGGACGATGAATGAAATGATGTTCAAATGAGTACAGGGTACATAGAGCTTAGAGTTACCAGACATTCATCTTTCAGGATAAGAGAAAACCTCCAACGTTAAGTCATATCGGACGATGAATGAAATTATGTTTAAATGAGTACAGGGTACATAGAGCTTAGAGTTACCAGACATTCATCTTTCAGGATAAGAGAAAACCTCCAACGTTAAGTCATATCGGATGATGATTGAAATGATGTTCAAATGAGTACATGGTACATAAAGCTTAGAGTCATCAGACATCTTTCAGGATAAGGGAAAACCTCCAACGTTAAGACGATGAATTAAATGTTCAAATGAGTACAGTGTACATAGAGCTTAGAGTTATCAGACATTCATATTTCAGGATAAGAGAAAAACTCCAACGTTAAGTCATATCGGACGATGAATGAAATGATGTTCAAATGAGTACATGGTACATAGAGCTTAGAGTTACCAAGCATTCATCTTTCAGGATAAGAGAAAACTCGTGAAAAAGCCTTTTAAACCTTCCCGAGATTAGAACTCGGTACCTCTTGAATGTGTGGCAGATACGCTACCTCCACACTACTATGGACTGGCAAACTTAAACATATAAAAGTGCTTGGGTTGGTAAGGTAATTCCAGAATATGCAGTTTCGTGATATCATAAAATTAAGAGATTTAAGCTGGTGGGTAAAGTTGTGATTGGTCCGTACTGGATATTTGAAAACGAGTGAAATAGTGAAAGTGTAGTAGGGGTGTTTACCCTTAGTGTTGGCCTTATCGATAATAACGAGCGAGGTAAGGGAAGTGAACTCTTTGCCACCGCAGCCTTTTGATGAGATTGTCTACTCAGTAAAAATGGTGAAGACTGCCGGGAGCAGAGAGTAATTAACTTGCAGTCAAAACAATGATGTTGAATCATCTCACACGGTAAATTAGCTAAGGTGCTGCCATAATTACAATGCCAAGGATACGTGTAGACGAGAATTCCAAGTATGAAATTAAATGCGGGGCGTCGGCACGGAACAAAGGGACTGACTCCAAACAAACCCCTTGCGAACGTGTTTTCGAAACCGAGTAATAGCAGAGGTTAATGAATAGGCGAGAACGAGAAGCTGAGCTCAGTGGGCGACATACTTTCTCTCTGGTACTGTCCTTAACGAATGCCATCTCCTACTCACAATAATGTTCTAAACAGAGAAAATCTGAATGTACAGCAATCACAAAAGCCACTCAACCAAAATTGGTTTAAACATATTTAGCTAAAGAGTATAGAAAACATATTGTGACTTGTGGGTTCGTGAAATGAAAAGTTCAATTGCACCACTCAAAAATGTTCTTTATTTCCACCGACTTACAGTTGAACACTTGCCGATTACACAAAAGTACGTAATGCACTCAATTACAATTCACCAGTTCGTCCGTTGCAGTTCCACTGTACGCTCACAATTACGTAAATTCTTCCGTTGCACGCACACAGTCTTCTCGTTCACTAACACGGCACTACTTCGCTGCTTGCTAAGCACTGACTGACCTCACTCATTCCAACCCTTTTTATAGGAATATCATTGTTTTCTAGCAGTCTCTGGTTTCCGTGAATCATCGCGGAAATTCCGGATGGCAGATGAAGGGGGAAGAGGCGGCCAGCGACAAGTGACACTCCACTAATCGTCCCCTCAGTTAGTGACTGAGATTAATAGGTGGGTGTGGCTCGGCTGCCTCTGGTCCCTTCTCAGCTGTCGTTCGTCTGGCATTCCGATAATTGGGTGACACTGCTCCCTCCTCAAACCTGGTCGTCCCGAACAGCACCATCATAACGGACTACACGATCCAGGTGTACCACCAACATCTTCCCCCGGGGAACCTTCTGGATGCGGTAGACCACGTCATTTATCCTCTTCACCACCCGGTACGGCCCTTGCCATGGCTTCTGAAGCTTCGGGCAGCGTCCCTTGGTCCGCGTAGGACGGTACAACCAGATCAGGTCACCTTGCTGGAATCCTTGGCTGTTGGCTTGCCTGTCATACCTGGTCTTCATGCGGTCGCTCGCCTTCTGGATGTTCTGGCGAGCCATCTCGTGCATGTCGTGGAGATAGTCCACCAGGTTCTCCACATACTCGGTCACCGGCTGCTTCGCCTCCGGAGGGCTTCCAAAAGCCAGGTCACAAGGGAGGCGTAACTCTCGAGCAAACATTAAGCTGGCTGGCGTCATTCCATTTGTGTCGTGTGTAGACGAGCAGTAGGCCAGCAAGAACAGTGGCATCTTGACGTCCCAGTCTCGCAGATGCCTGGCCACGACCTTCCTCAGGTGTTCCTCTAAGGTCTTGATGTACCTTTCGACCATCCATCCGAATGGGGATGTAGAGGCGTCGTGTGGGTCTTGTTCAACCCAAGCCTTTGTAGCGCCTCCTTCATTAGGTTGGACTCAAAGTTGGTACCCCAAATCGACAGGACACCTGCTGCACGAGGCAGTCTGTGATTGTCTTTGCCTCTTGGTTTGGGATGGCATACACCTCCGGCCACTTGGTGAAGTAGTCCACGACCACCATCAGGTACTTGTTGCCTCGGTCGTAAACTGGGAACGGTCCAGCAATGTCAACGGCGATCCGTTCGAATGGCGCTCCGACGTTGTACTGCTGCATGCGACCCCGGCTCCTAGTCTGGGGGCCGCGACTCCCCGCGCACACGTGACACTGACAGCACCATCTCTCAGCATCTGCTCGGAGTCTCAGCCAGTAGTAACGCTGCCGTAGTTTGTCAATCGTTTGGTTCGCTCCCAGGTGTCCTCCTGAAGTACCGGCGTGCACTTCTTCCAAGACTTGCGGGACCGTACTCCGGGGAAGTACCAACTGTTCTCTCTGCGTCTTCCCATCGGGTGACTCCCATACCCGGAACAGCACGCCCTCTATGGTCTTCAATGGTGAAATGATGCTCAAATGAGTCCTGGGTCCATGGAGCTTAGAGTTACCTGACATTCGCCTTGAAGGATAAGGGAAAACCCCGGAAAAGACCTTATCCAGGTAACTGACCCTGACCGAGATTCGAACTCGGGACCTCTTCAACGTGAGGCAGACATGCTACCATCTACGCTACCGAGGCGGTCCCCAACGAGAGAATAAAGTACAGCATCACTCCGCGTCCACATGCGTTCGGAATGACAGTACTGCAACCCCATCGTTAAATATAATATTAATATGTATTAATAATATGATTATGCATTTTCAACAGAAAAACACGTATTTATTCAAGCCAACAGCTTAATCGCTTCGTTAAGTATAATATTGTTATAAATTTTCGACACTAAAGGAACATTTTTTGAACTAAGCATCACGCAGTACACTATTAATATTGTCACCCGATCGTCGAAGTCACGATGAAACAGCTGGCAGGAAAGAAAGAGACATATAGCGTCGAGGTCACGCCTACTCGTGTGACGGATTGGCACTTGCTGAAGGAGTGGGGAGAGAGAGCATAGAAATATCGGAACAGCTCCGTCGCCATCGTGAAAGACCATGATACTTCATGAGGAGTCGGGAAACTTCGAGAACCAGCGATTGGAGTATATAAGCAGGTACACTGGTGGAACACCACGATGCCTCTACTGTGGTGCCCCGACACATACCGGGGAATGCCAGCAGCACGATCTCCGCCGCCGCCGCCGGTACTGCGCCACCTGCAATGTCTACGGCCACTTTACAGGACAGGCGCAGTGCCCTGGCCGCCCTCGCCAGGACTCCGACCACATCACTCCACCACCAGCTAACTCCAGTGGTATAGCCGACTGGAAATCAGCACTGGACTGTCTTAAGGAAGAAGTCCAGAGAGTCAACAACCGGCTTCACTCCATAGAGGAGCACCTGGCAAGCTCTCCCGAAACAGCCTAGCAAGGGAACACTAGCGCCGACATTCAGGACCTTCACTGTGAAGTCCTGAACGTTGTTCTTCGACTGGGAAACCTGGAGGACTCACTCGCCGCCACTAACGCAAGACACGACGCCACTTACGCCGGAGTGACCGAAATCAAAGACAAACTCGTTAGCTCACAGCAACAAACGACTGACAGCCTCACCTCTCACCAGGAGCAAGCTGCCTCCTCCTTTCTAGTCAAGCAACTGCAAGAGAATATTCACGACACCATCAGCCAGAAGATTAACGACTCAATCTCAAGCTGGTTGAGATCCAGATTGCAGCTGCTCCTACAGACCGCGACACCCTGCGCGAATACTTTTCTGAAGTATTCGCGCGTATCGACCATATGACGACCACTGTATGCCGCTTCACTGACACCACAGAGAGACCGACGCGCCACAGTCGCCGCGTAAATTAAGCAACAATGGTGCACAGTGACCCAAAAACAAATAAATGCTTCCAAACCACCAATCCCTTCTTCTAATCCAGGCGATCCACCCAAAGCCTCTGGTCATGGTTGGACCCCCTGACATAACCACCATAAGCACGTGCCCATCAGACGCCTGCATCTCAATACCGATACTAACGGGGGTGCTTCCGCGGGACCCCGACACCCTTCTCCACTTATTCCCTCCCAAAGCCTCGTTTATATTAAAAAAAGAGGCGAGTCAGTTTACGACAAGGAGCCGAGTGAGTGAGTGCAGTGTGGACCTGCGGTAGACAGACTGCGTACGTGTGTTACGTCATTTTGCTAGTACAAAGTGTATTTCTACGCAAATAAGGAACGTTTGAATTTTTACAACTTGGACTTTTAATTCTACCAAGCCACAAAGTCACAATATCCATGAAAATTAGCTGCTACTTACGTATTTTTCGCACTCTTTAGCACGAGACTTCACCATTGACAGCAATTCCACCTTAACAGGAGCCTTGTGGAAAATTATATTTTTCCTCTGTAGCCATGTTATGATGTCACTTGTTTGATATGCGTTCTAACCTCACACTGTAGTAGGTGGCATTGTCCATCACAATAATGCTACTCAATTGTAATTTGGGGACAATCTTCTCAAACCAGGATTTGAAAACGTCGCCATTCATTTATTCATGATAGTCTTCCGTTGTTTTGGAGACCAACACAAGCTCGCCAGCCTCGACAAAGCCATCATCACTTTCTATGTGCAAAACTTAAAGATGCCTACACTTCCCAGTAGGATTTCTAACTCCTGCACTTAAACTAGATTGAAATGCATGGTCTCTTTTCTTATTTCACTGTGGTGTCAGTCCATACTTTGTTTGTCGTGTGTCCCTCGTTAACCCACGTCTAAATAACAAACTTTCCGCGTTTTACGGAGTTCCTTTGTTTTGCGGAGAAAATGTGTTCGCCATAAAGTAATTACACGTCTATCCACAATGACACTCTGGTTTTTTTTCTAAATTCGAAACCAGCTTCCAGCAGCAGTTTGTGGACGGAAGATCGTTTGAAGTCTGGAAGCTTGGGATCAGAGTTAACAGCCAACATCACTTTGTTTAAGGTGGGAGGTTCATTGTTAACAAAGAACTGATGAACTTGTCTACGGATTGCTGACCTCACAAACCCATCACAGACAGCATACAACACTGATCCGGCACGTGGTCTCTTCTTGCCGGTAGTTGAGTGTAGCTTTTTCCTTCCTTGCACTATAAATGCTGGAAACCGACTGGTGTGGGCTCTTTTTGGTTCGTTGTCTTTTTGAGTGCTTGGTTAGGGATGGATTATGAAGGAGTTTGACGGTGAGATGGAAAGTTTGGTGTTTTGTCTAATTGTCGGTGAGCTGGGATCTCTTTCTCAGGGTTCGGTTATGAAAAGTCGTGCTTCCCGCCTCTTTATTCCTTTATTTTCTCTTGTTACTATTAACCTGGCTATCTCTTTACTCTCTTGCTAGCACTTTCGTTGCCTTCCTAGTTTTCCTTTCCCCTTAACGTTTTTACGTTGCTTTTCTAACTCCCTTTATTCCCTATTTTGCACTGTCTTCAAGACCATAACTCTGCTTCGGACTGCGACATCGGATCCTACTTCTCTCCCAATAACACGTCTTCTTCCCGTCGTATTAAGTACCAGAGTGACGCTTTTCCCCCGTCGTATTCCCAGCTTCTCTTCTAGCCTTTCTCGTCTATCACCACCCATTTTCTATTCCTTTACTATTTTACGCCTATCACGTGGTTTACTCTACATTTTATTGGCAGGGTTTATTTCTTTAATTCTCTCTTATTGGTCACTCCCTTCTGTCTTTCCTATGCAGCAGTAACATTTCCACCCCTTTGGGTTGTATGACCTCTCAGCGTCATAACGGTATTCTGTCATGCTTGGCTACGTTTCTCTTAAACTTCGCATACTTTGCTGGCGTCCCAGTGTTGGGGTCTATTGTTCTATTTCCTGCCTCGTGTCTGTGCTCAGAAACAACTCCTGTCCAATGTTTCCTTCATTTACACTACATTGCAATTTCAAATACTCTTTTTAATTTTATTTCTTATATCATTTATTCCCTTTTTATTCCCATTATGTTTAATTATGATCTCTACTGTTGTATTAATTTCTAGTTATCTTTTCCCTCTTGGAACCTAAGGTTTCTGCTTCACGACACACCGGTAAACTCAGATATTAACTTCACCACTTCATCAATAGCAAGTTCTGGAAATTTTTCACAGAACTTGTTAAATACATTCAATATTATTATCTTTTCACCACTGGGTAAAGGCTTTCCGCCCTCCTGTTTAACAGTACTCGCCATTTCCGCCATTATTCACAACAGGATACACCTCTGAGCTTTAATATGCGCGCGCAGCATGATTTACTTTAATTACAATCTAACTTAACTATCTATTATTATGTGTTTCTTAGTTGAAATATGCTTAATACATACTTGTTGAGCGCTTTAGCAAACTGAATTCAGACTCCACACCTCAGTAGCAGACCATTTGCACGGCGAAAGCATCATGGAAATTGTGAAGGCGTGCTACGATCAACAGTCACGTGATTTTCTTTACTTCTTCTTTATTCTCCCGCTGCAAGCAGTACATGTAGCCCAAGGTCAACACTGTATCTGTAAAATGAAATAACTTGGCGGGTAAGTAAATATATATTTTGGAATAGTACAAAACAGCGGTCAAGAGAGCTAAAACATTGTAATATTATTGACAATGGAGGACAGCAGAAGCCTTATGCGAGGTACAAAGCGTGTCTGCAAAATAAGATCTCCAAGGCGCTGGAGCCGTGAGGAACGCTATTACGCGAGATCCGACAACACTGGCATGTAGCTTGGTTTCACCCCTTCAAATGAGCACCACAAGGAATCCGTTGCAACCACTAGTCTTGACTGGGCAGCCGTTTACGATGCAACTTCCTATCACTTCTGCCACCAAATGCGAGTAGCGTGCAGTGATCCGTTTTTTGAGTGTCAAGGGCCCAACCCCACTGAAATTCATCGTCAGTTATGCGAAGTCTATGGGCCATACTGTATGGACGTCAAAAACGTGCGAAACCAAAAATGCGTGGCAACTGCTGATTTTTCTAATTGTTTATATTTTATGTTCCTTAAGTGTTCCTTTGCTCTTGTTTCTAAATTTCTTTTTGGTTTTTGTAGTAAAATTTATATTGGAAAAACCAAAAGAAATTTAGAAACTAGCAAAGGAACACTTTAGGAACATAAAATATGAACAATTAGAAAAATCAGCAGTTGCCACGCATTTTTGTGAGAAAAAAAAAGCACAACATAAATCCAGAACCAAAACTACTAAAACATACATCAGGGAAACAAGAACTATCCACATGGGAATAAATCTTCATTTCAAAAAATAGGAACAAAGTATTCAATTTCGTCATCCCCCAGAAAGATTTGTTCAGCAAGTTCCTCGAACTTCCACCAGAGGAGACCTATCAGAGAGTTCAAAGATGAACGTACAGACGTCCATGACCAACAGCGTTCTGGTCGGCCTTCGGTTTCAGCCGAAACAATTGCAAAAGTAGAGCAAGAAATGCTTAAAGATCGGCGTGTGACAGTTCCCGAGCTGTACGAACTTACCCCTGAAGTCAGTAAGACTACGATTGACAAGATTTTGACCGAACATTTGCATTATTACAAGGTGTGTGTGAGGTGGATCCCCAAAATGCTCACCGAAGATCATAAACGGGAAAGTGCTGAAGCGGCCCACCAATTCCTGGAGCGCTATGCAGAACAGGGCGAGGAATTGCTGGATTCAATTGTCACTGGCGATGAAACCTGGGTGCACTACACAACACCAGAAACTAAAGAACGCTCTCGTCAGTGGCGGCATTCGAATTCGCGAAGCCGCGAAAATTCAAACAGACATTTTCTGCCGGCAAAGTGATGACCAGAGTGTTCTGGGACAGAAAAGGTGTATTGTTGTGCGGGTTTATGCCCACCGGCACAACAATAAACGCCGCTAGCTACTGTCAGACTTTAAAAAAATTGCGACGTGTCATTCAAAATCGAAGGAGGGGAATACTGACGAAGGGAGTGATTTTTCATCACTACAACGCTCGTCCCCATACTGCACATGCAACGGCTGATCTCCTGCCCAGTTCGGATAGGACATTCTCACCCATCCCTCCTACAGTTTCCTGAGTTGAAGTCACACCTGGGTGGAACACATTTCCAGACCGACGATGATTTGAAAAACGAGGTTGAGCTCTACCTGTTCAAATTGGCGCGAGAGTGCCAGGACAAGGGTATACAAAAACTGCCACAGCGCATGCAAAAGTTCATCGATCGCAATGGTGATTACGTTGAAAAATAGCTTTAAGTTGCGCTTTTTCATCAGTGTAACATTCGTTGTCAATAAACATGTTTTCTATATTAAATAAAATTGGAGACCTTATTTTACGGACTCACCTCATACAAGAAGACTGTGTGTACTTTTGGCTGCATGCGTGAAGAAGGAAAGAATAAGAATTAAAAATACAGTGCCTTATTTTTTACCAGTGTCCGGCCGACGGAGTTAGATTCGTGCACATACCGCTTCTACCGTTTCTGTTACCCGCCTTTCTCCGCGTCGGTGCATGTTCGGCCGTTGTTAGTGCGAGTGTAAAGTGTGTGCACGCTGGACAATCATGCATGATTCTTACGTGCCAACAGAATCTTGTAGTGAAGTGACACGAATATTTGTCGACCGATTTCCTGGTATCCCTGCACCTCACAGAGAAACAGTTCCTAAAGTTGTAAAGAGATTCAGAGAAACTGGTTATGTTCTTGATAAAGAAAGAAGGCAAAAAAGCTCGCCATGTGCTAGCAAAGGAAAAATTTGATGAGATAGGGCACAAGTTAGACGTAGCCCAAGAAAATCTCTGAGAGGTCATCACAGGAAACGGGTGTTTCACAATTTTCGGCTTCGAAAGCCACTAAACTGTTTATATTAAAACCATATAAGCAGGGGCGGCTCGTCCTAACGTGCTCCATTGCTGCAGCACGCTCTTTTCTGTTTTATAAATGACATTGTAGAAATTTTAAAAGACCGTATAAATAACAATACATTATTGTAAGTACGACCAATAATGAACTGTTGATGCATGGAAAACACCTGCGTAACTAATGGAACGCATCCGTGTCATCAACGTGCTGAGAGGCAGCAAGCTCGGTGATCAGTATTGCGCATGCGTACAACCTTCCCCTTTTGCCTCCCTATGCCCTAAGTTCCATAGATGTTCGCACAAATCCGTGCTACATCCGGTTGTTGTGCGGTAATCATTCGCTGCACGGTGAAGCAGGGTCACCAACACACATAGTTATAACTGTAGAACTTGAATATGCACTGAAAATCATTTAACAATCTATCACTGCTTTATATTTTAGTTCTAGAAACTAATTCCATCCTTCTTACGTAAACAGATACAATATCTAATGGTTATTAAATCGCAAGGCAGATTGATTGTGACGTACAGATGTTTTATTTTATCTTGACAGGAATCCTGCGCGGTAGGGATGAGTAGCAACTGTGGGGGGGATACTGCACCTATCGCCAAAATGCGTCACACGCGTAAGATTACAAGAGGGGAGAGCGGTGCATAAGGTGTCTAAAAACAAATTTCATTCTCGAAGCCAGTTTATAAACTAAGTTGTAATTCTTACTATGGTAGTAATCTCCACGCTTTTGTTGGATCTTAAATAGTACATAGGCATTTGGAACAAAACCCTGTTCTCCTCCAGCAGGCATGATAAACAACTGTCGGCCTTTCAATATCGCTGCAGAGTCCCTGTAACGTATTTCACTCCAGGCATATGGTCCAGTATGTGCTGTATTTATATAAGTTTCATCCATATAAACTATATAAACTTCACTTCGATATCTCCAAATATTTCCTTTTTGCACGTATGGTGCGATGTTCGTTTAAAATTTGTCTGTCACACTTAGTGATTTTTTTTTTTCAAATAATCCTAGCTTCGAAAGAACTCTTCTTAATATTCAGGCACTGCCTTGGAAGTTAGTAGAATTTTTAAGCTTCATAAGCACTTTCTTCAAAGTTGGTCTTTGTTTTTCTGTGATTTAAAAATTACTCATATTTCGCCTAACTACTTCTGAATTAAAACATCCAAATTAGATTTTGTGCATGTTCTTCACCTTTGTTTACTGGGCATAGAGAAGGACGTTGTTGCACTAGCACCAATGGCTTTTCTTTCCTTAATAATTCTCCTAAACTGCTTTCAGACACAACTGTTGCCTCAGATACCCTGCCCCGGACCATTGTTCCTTTTTTATAAATCTATGGATATTGGTTATTACTTGTCGCGTTTTTAAATGTAGCACTTTATTTCGTAATGTGCTGCTAGGAGGCGTCATTTATATATGCTCTCTTGGAACCAGGAGACAAGCATATTTTGAAACAATGGCTCGCAACTGACCTCCCCTCCCCTCCAGTTGCAACCGATGTCTCAGGTGGACTGGTCCAGATACCACTGCGCATCGCTCTGCACTTTTCAAGATAAAAAAATACATCTGTACCTATCATGTTGGCACGATACTCCATTCCCACAACCATAACGAGAATCTTCCATAACAAGTGAATGTGGTTCGCATGTTCGGATTGTATTCAGGTATTCCTTTGAGTAACGTTATTTAGTGAGTGATATCAGTTTCTTTATTTTGTGTGAGAATGTGAAACGTGTTATAAATTCATTTTATTCAGTGTATGAGTTACGAAAACTTTTACCAATAAATAATGAACACCGTTAATGAATTGCAGAAAACTGCCTTTTCAAGGCGAGCATTAGAAGAAAGTGTTGGTATAAAAAATATTAGGGCGACCACTACCCGATCTAAAAATTGAGCAAAAAGCGAAAGAAGGTAGAAATTATGTTTATAACATGAAGAAACATGGGCCCATGGACTTCATTTTTCGAAACTAGGTGAGTTGCATGGACTTTTTCCTCGCAACACGCTGTTATTTTTAGGCACGAGCCGCCACTGCAGTTCAGGAACTTCAGCCACGTGATACTTTGAGTAGAGTACATTTCTGCAATTCGGTGGCGGGTAAAGTTAATGATGACACCATGGACCCAAAGTTTACTCTTAGCACAGACGATGCATGGTTTTCGTTACCTGGTCATGCATCGTGTCAAAACAACAGTCCCGTAGGGGAAGGGATCCGTCCCTTTCAGCTGCCAAAGTGCGGGCGCTGCGGACCCTTAGCACTCGTGGTACCTCTGACGTTACTAGAGGAACCTCGGGCCGAACATCTGAGCCCCTCCTTCGGGAGTTGTTCGGATTGGGATGGCTTCGAGGGGGCAGTGGTTCCCGATACCCGTGGGAATCGGGTACGTCTTCGGAGGGGGTTGAGGGAAGCCATTAAGTCTCCCGGGTACTAGCCTGCAAAGCTAGTAGAAGGTGTGCTAGATCACCAGGCGGCCCCACCGAGGTCATATCGGTAGTCTTCACGCATATTTTCAACAAGATTCTGCTACAGCACATATAGTCGATCCATCGTTGCAATTAATTGGGGAAATTTTTGAAGATGAGGTCATCACTAAAGAGTATGGCCAGACCTTAGGGTATGCGATTTTTATTTATGGGGGAACTTAACAAGTAAAGTGTATCAGAACAGCCTGCATACGTTGGAAGTACTGAAAGATAATATCAGGAGAGAAATTACTGCAATTTCAGAAGATGCATTAATGGGTGCCAACAGATATTTTCTTCGAAGGTGTAAGATAGGAGTGGCAGTTGGTGTGGGTTCTTTTTGGTTCGTTGTCCTTTTGAGTGCTTTGGTAGGGATGGAGTATGAAGGGTTTGACGGTGAGATGGAAAGGTTGGTGTTTTGTCTAATTGTCGGTGAGCTGGGATCTCTTTCTCAGGGTTCAGTTGTGAAAAGTCGTGCTGACCGTCTCTCTATTCCTTTATTTTCTTTAACCTGGCTATCTCTTTACTCTCTTGCTAGCACTTTCGTTGGCTTCCTAGTTTTCCTTTCCCCTTAACGTTTTTACGTTGCTTTGCTAACTCCCTTTATTCCCTATATTTGCACTGTCTTCAAGACCATAACTCTGCTTCCGACTGCGACATCGGATCCTACTTCTCTCCCAATAACACGTCTTCTTCACGTCGTATGAAGTACCAGAGTGACGCTTTTCCCCCCGTCGTATTCCTAGCTTCTCTTCTAGCCCTTCTCGTCTATCACCGCCCATTTTCTATTCCTTTACTAGTTTACGCCTATCACGTGGTTTACTCTACATTTTATTGGCAGGGTTTATTTCTTTAATTTTCTCTTATTGGTCACTTTCGTCTGTCTTTCCTATGCAGCAGTAACATTTCCACCCCTTTGGGTTGTATGACCTCTCAGCGTCATAACGGTATTCTGTCATGCTTGGCTGAATTTCCCTTAAGCTTCGCATACCTTACTGGGGTCTCGATGTCGGGGTAACCTTCGAGGGTTTTTGTACTATTGTTCTATTTCCTGCCTCGTCTCTGTGCTCAGAAGCAACTCCTGTCCGATTTTTCCTTCATTTACACTATATTGCTATTTCGAATATTTTTTGACTTTATTTCTTATATCATTTATTCCCTTTTGATTCCCATTATGCTTATTTATGATCTCTACTGTTGTATTAATTTCTAGTTATCTTTTCCTCTTGGAACCTGAGATTTCTGCTTCACATTACAAGTTGTGGCGTTATTAAGTCGAATTGTTCCTTCAGCTTAATCAGCCACACGTTCGGGCGAAATATTTGTGACGTTTTCCTCCACTCGAAGCAGATAGGATGCACGTTGACTGTTTGGAAGATCCAGGTAAAGATTTGATTAAATAAGAGTCATGAGATCTTTTTATTTCAGGTGTGGATTTTTAGTGACAGAAATAATATTTTATATTACTCCGATTTCGTAATATACGAAGGCCGTTCAGAAAGTAACTTCCGATCGGTCACAGTGCGGGTAGTGGGGGGAGTAGCGACGCCATCTGTGCATTCACGCACTCAGCAGCTCAGTCGGCATCAAGCCGTGGTCGAGTGAACGTCGTATCTGCGCTAGTTTAGTGTTTGTGGCCGTTTGAAATGTGTGCTGCAATAGAAAACCCCGCCAAATGTGAAGTGTGTGCTGTGATAAGGTTTTTTACAGCCAAAGGATATTCTGCAGCAGCTATTCATCGTGAGCTTTGTGCCGTGTACGGACCAAGACTTATGAGTGAAGGAATGGTCCGTGAATGGGTACGTTTATTTAAAAGTGGACGGGAAAACGTTCATGATGAAGAGAGGAGTGGTAGACCATCATTGGTGACGGACGAACTCGTTCAGACAGTTGATGCAAAAGTTCGTGAGAACCGACGTTTCACAATGTCGGAGTTGTCTAATGATTTTCCACAGATTTCTAAGACTCTCTTGTACGAGATAGTGACAGCAAGATTGGGTTACCGTAAGTTCTGTGCACGATGGGTGCCCAAAATTCTTACCGACCACCACAAAACTCAAAGAATGGCCTCTGCATTAGACTTTCTGTCACGTTATGCGGACAAAGGTGAACCATTGTTAAACAGAATCGTGACCGGGGACAAAACCTGGATTAAGTACAAGAACCCTGAGAGAAAAGAACAATCAAAGATGTGGGCACATTCAAATTAGCCTACCAAACCAATAAAAGCCCAGCAAGATTTTTCTGCCCGAAAATTGGTGGAAACAGTGTTTTGGGATGCAAAAGGGGTGTTGTTGGTTGAATTCATGGAACGTGGGACGACCATTAATCAAGACGTATACTGTGAAACACTAAAAAAATTACGACGGGCTATACAGAACAAACGCCGTGGTATGCAGACTTCCGATATCGTTTTTTTTTGCACGATAACGCCCGTCCTCACTCTACTCGCAGAACAACAGCCCTTCTTGAGTCCTTCAAGTGGGACGTTGTCAACCATCCACCTTACAGCCCAGATCTGGCGCCAAGCGATTATCACCTCTTCATGCATATGAAGACATGGCTCGGGTCCCAGCGGTTTGATGACGACGAAGAGCTCAAAGATGCGGTCACAGGCTGGCTCCAGGCACAAGCGGGTGATTTTTATGCAGAAGGAATTTGAAAGCTTGTGAACAGATACGATAAGTGCCTCAATCGTTATGGAGACTATGTAGAAAAATAGTGCAAAGATGTAGTTGTAAGATGTATATATTAAAATATTTTTATTTAACTTGGTAAATTTTTTGCAATCAACCGGAGGTTACTTTCTGAACGGCCCTCGTATAATTTAATTGTATAATCTGGATTACATTTTACTCAAACTTTCTTACTTAATCAATCACTGTAGGTTACCTCCAACTCATCTATAAATCCTTATTTTCAACTATAATATAATTTCTGTTAATTACTTAAAATTCTTCACTTTTGAACGTCCACTCATCACTACTACGAATACCGAATAACTCTTTTTGACGATTATTGGATTTTTTCCGTTACAAAACTTTTATATTCACCACGACATTTTTTTTCGTCGTCATGAAACCAGATTAAAGAACATATATCTATCTCAAGATTATTGATTTTTTCGTAGCTAACGTTACTCCTCTATTAATTTTGTGATTGTTCGATTTACTGCTACGTCACCGCATTACATAATACAATTATTACAGGGATGTTAATGGATGATTATATCACATGGCCAGACCTTGCACGGTGGGGGGAGCTTCTAAGAGAGGATTCACATGATTTCCGGAGAGGTTGTGATTTTCTGTATCAAGGTTCAATTAGATTAAAAAAATTACTAATACTACAGTTTAGACATGAAAGGCTTACTAAAATAATAGAAAATACACAAACGGCCACTGGGCCTGTTACCTCACAAACAGCGGACCTAGGTCCGTCCTTGTTCACAGCTGGCTCACAAGAGAGAACACTTCCTTGTTCAAGTTTCACCAGATTTTTTTTTTTTTTTTTTTTTTTTTCGAGTGGAGGAAAAACCCATTTATGGATTACCACTGTGTTGGAGGGCACAGTGGGATATGTGGGCTCCACCTCAAGGGTACTACTCCACTAAAAAACCTCCACCGGATTGGGAAGGAGAAATGTGCTGCGGTACCGCCTTAAGCACCCGCGCATTCCAGGAGATGATCATAGCTGTCTCGCAGTGCGATTCAGCAGAGGGTGGTTTCTGATGCAGGGATACAGGCTTGACATGAAGCCCAGCCTGATCCACTGCCTATTGTGGGTGGTATTTGGTACGATTCCTGGTGTTATTTGTTGGGAAGTTTAGGGTAATTTATCACGTCGTAGCGCTGTGTCTTAAGTTTAGGTGTCTCATTGTCACGGCAAGTAATACTTGCAAGCTTGTCAGTTGTGGTCTATTATACTTACTGCTATCTTGCTAAACCTAAATATAACTCTAGTTTGCATTATCGCCATTTGCCTTTAATGGTCAGTTGTAATTATCTGCCGCCAGCATCGTTAGTTGTGTGAAAATACCTTCTCATATTCCATGTGTCTGCTTGGTCCATGTTTTGGAGTGCGCACTCGGCGGGCGGCCTACCTATCAATTGTAGGTGCGAGCCTGTGCCACTCACGGGGGACCCTCTTTCCCCGGGGCCGCCTTGACCAATGATTGGCGCAAGGACTTGAGGGCTGTGGAAGGTGTCTGTGTGTGTGTGTGTGTGTGTGTGTGTGTGTGTGTCTGTGTGTGTGTGTGTGTGTTGGTGTACGTGTATGGGTGTGTGTTTTATCTGCGTTCAGCGATGTAAAGCATTTCACCAGAGAGGGAGGTCAGGTGACATGACGTCAGACGTACAAGTCTACAGTCCGGCTCTGACGTTTAGTGGCTGCAGGAGTTGGAGGGGGTTAATAGAAGGTTAATAGAACCAACATATAATAATGAGTAATTGAAAACATATCGTCAGAATTATCTCTATAATGAGAGTATAGGGCTATATTAGCTTCACAACATTGAAATCCAACTTGTAATTTCATTATCATGCAAGATATTCTTTACAACATCACTCTCTTCGAATATTTCGCTCACACCTTTCACGCACACCAACTGCTTCTGTTGGTGATACTGGGAGTCTGTACATTGGGTGTCGTGGTTAAGAAGTTAAAACTGTCTGCTAGCGCCAATCAGCGTTGTCGCTGCTAGGCGTGGCTTGCAAATCCAGCACCGTGTTGCCGCTGCAATTTTGTGTGGACCACGAGGCTTTTAGTTGCTTTTGGATCCCGCGCTGGTGGTTTGTTTAAGTTTTTGTGTGTGCGTGAATTTCGATTTCTAGCATCTGTAAGTCTTATTATTATCGCTATTATAGTAATATGGCTACTGGTTCGTCAGAATTCAAGAAAAAAAATCTGTTCTTATAAGAGCCAAAGCCGTGAATTTATATTCAGGCTACGTGAGTACTTCGAGAAGGAGCAGGACAATGGTGGATCTCTACTACCTGTTACCAAGGTGCTGGACAGAGTTTGTGACGCCTTGAAGGTGGGAAGAATGTGAACAAGTTTAAGTTCGCCGTCTGCAGTTCTGCGTACACCGGGAAAGCAGAGGCAACGAGGCAGTCTTAAAGCTTCACTTGATGCCATAAGGCGACATGTATATCAATATTATATGAGAAAGGAATTTCCCACTCGTGCGAAGTAGCTTTTTGTTATTTCTTTTCCAGTAAATGGTATATTGTCTCCATATGCAACTATTCTGGGATCATGTATATACACCTTGTCCACGTATATTTACGAAGTTACGATCTGCAAATGCGTGAAATATTTAAAATACACATGTTCCTCTGCTTGAAATTCCCGCTTAAGGGTATGTATGACTGAAATTTTCAAATTCTGAACTAATAATGCTAGCTTTTTCAAATTTACACCATAGGTGTAGTATATTGTACACATGTCACAACCTAAATTTAAACCATTTTTCTCCAGCAGTTTAGAAATTATGATAAATTTTGTATGTTTTTGTTACGTCACTAAAAATGTCCCTTGCGACAAAATATTTTAAATTTTGGTCTAATATTTTAACCCTATGTTCATAATACACATACTTTTTGAAATTGCTCTGGGTTTTTCTGTGTCACCTTTAGTTTAGGTCACAAAATTTTTTTAATTTACTAATATTCTTTTTTTACCTAAAAAACTAAGTTTTGTGTTTGAAAATTAAAAATATATGCTTATATACATTTCACAATAAAACCTAGGGCAATTTCCATTCCTCATGATATTCTGAACCTGTGTATGAAATTTCATGAATGTAGTACAAAAACTGCATCGCAAGGAGCATTTTACAGGAATAACAATGCTGAAAATATGAACATTGAGAAAACAGCGATTAAAGATTTGATTGCATAACTCACATTAAAATCCACCAGGCTGATAGGTTGTACCCTCAGATTTCTTTTACCTCTCCTCTGTTGCTGCTTTTTCCACCTTTTTCTTCTTTAGATGTTGCTTTTCTTCTGCACAACTTCGCTTCTTGCTTTGCAGGATACGAGTCTGATCTCGCTGCACTGAAGTTTTCCTTGCTGAGTCTACTACACTTTCACCTCTGATATTTTGCTGCAGCTCCAATGAGACTACCCATGTTAAACTCACTGATGCTTTTAATAACAGCAAGATCCAATTTTTGTTTTGATATGAAAACTTCCTTTGGGCACTTATTCCATATGACATGATGCAAAGATTCATTGGCATTCTGTGTTTTTCCTGTTTTGCACATCTCTAGTAATGTTGTAGAAGCCAGCCTCTGATATATTGGCAACATTTTAGGCACTATTTTGTCTGAAAGCCTTATTTTTCTTTTCTTGAATTGAAAATTTAAGAACGGAAAACAGACAAAGAATGTGGATGTAGGCAAATGAGGGCGTGACTCTGACAGAGCTTAAAGGCCACTGACATTTAAATAAGCATTTAAAAATGGCGTCCGGAGGCAAATTATGCATTTTTCACATTCGGGAATCTCGAAATTATTTTATAGAATTAAAATAAAAAAGTCGTTACTTTCACGATTTTCATGAAATTTCAGTCATACATACCCTTAAGAACTGGCAACAACGCGCTTCCCCCTCTCGAGAACTGTCAGAGCTGGAGATAGAGCGGCCGGATTGTAGTCAAATGATCACCCAACATACTGTTTGAATTAAACAAAACAGTCACTTGTGACAATATTTTTGAGTAAATAAGATCGCCCCCGTTACTTTACCCAAGTGATCCAGTTTCATTTGAATGACATATTTCAGGAGACTATCCGCCTTTACCTTCTATATCCTTTATGACCTCAGGAAGTAATGAAAGTAACATATTTTCAAAGCCTTTTGTAAATATTGTATATGTTAAACATATAGTTAAAATTGCCTCAAAAGCTGCACTACTTGAAAGGCTTCAAAATAAACAATTGCTAAACATTTTCCACGGAAAGCAAATTTGCTGTGATACATTTTCTGCCTATTATTGCCGGAATTGTTTTGTCACACACCCGCTCACCGCAATTCCTAAATCTCCTTGACACCATAGCTGAAGCAATTCAAGTAACCAATTTCATATCTTTTTGCATGTATATAGTAATTAGAAATGGGACACTTTCCTTAAACATTTCAGATAGTGACGTAATATTTTAATACTAAATATTTCCTTGAACTTTACCCACTTAGGGCCTAAACAAAAGCCTGCACCACTAGAATATTCTAGCTGCATGATATTCTATTCCTTGAAGAAGGTGTGAGAACACCTAACTAGGCAACAGATTCGAGAGGCAATTTCAGTTCGGTCGATCTCTCTTCATGAGGACTGATATCGTTTCGGTTTTATGGCCTCTCCATCATCCCAGAGAACCGTCATTCCTTCTTCCTTTTGCTCTACCTTCCCTTCTCATCCCAATTTTAAAACGCGGCAGCGCCTTTTGAGATCCCAAACTTCCTATAAAACTTACAGCCCTTTCTCTTTGTCATTTAAAGGCATTAAAACATACTTCCCTATAATTCCTTCCTTGCGAAAAAGCGATCATTATGCGCACCTGCCGCTATTAAAGTAGATCAAACACTTTGAGAGTATAACCGCATTATTAATCATTCGTTTGCAATCCTGAGAAAAGTCCTACGCGTTTATCTACGACGTAACATTTACTTGCACTCTTAAAATCAGCTGATACACAAAAATACGCTACTTATATGTAAAATATAACACAACTTTAACTTGTTTCTTTACTTGTTCATTAGGTTAGACATGAAGTTCACAAAACATAATAGAATTTATCCCAGGGTAACATAATCAAACATATAAACTTCATTTTCCATCGTTTATTGCTTTCTCTGCTACGAACTTATTATATATTAGTAATAATTGACAACGCGATTAAAATGCTTTTTCAAACAGGTACACTGCGATCCAAATAAATCTGAACCATTTCAACAGGCCATAACATTTGAACCAATAATAGGACACGCGTACAACTTTGGGAGAATATAATACACAATTGGAATATTACATTACACTATTTACATCTCAGAGAAAATGTTGTAAGTGTCCTCCACCAGCATCTATATATATATATATATATATATATATATATATATATATATATATATATATATACTCGTCTCACCATATTCTCTGAAGTTTTACGGAGAGTATCCTCGTCAGTGTTACTTATTTCGTTTCGAATGCGTTCCTTGAGGACATCAATTGTCCGTGGACTATTCTTTTACACTCTATTTTTAGATACCCCCACAAGAAAAATTCCGGTGAGCTTAGCTCAGGGGATCTGGGGGGCCACAGACCTTTTGAGATCATTCGATTATCTAAGAAACTGGTTACAAGTTCCATGGTATCATTAGATATATGGCACGTTGCTCAATCTTGCTAGAAGTAGCCTTCTCTCAATTCGATATCGTTCTTAAGCCTCAGATTTTAGCTATCTCTTACGATTTATCAATTACTAAAAGTCATTTAGAATGCAGAGGACTGTACAGGTATTCTCAGAATTTTCAAGATACCTACATAGGTGGTCTGAAAAGTTTCCGACCTAATAAAGATACAAGACACTGTTTTCAGAATTTTATTTTTCAACATACTCTCCATGTAACTCTACACACTTCTCCCAGCGATGTTCTCATCTCTGTAACCCGTCCAAATAGTACTCGGCGTTTTTAACATAGTCTCCTTGTAACTCTACACACTTCTCCCAGCGATGTTCTCATCTCTGTAACCCGTCCAAATAGTACTCGGCGTTTTTCAACATAGTCTCCTTGTAACTCTACACACTTCTCCCAGCGATGCTCCCATCTCTGTAACACGTCCAAATAGTACTCGGCGTTTTTCAACATAGTCTCCTTGTAACTCTACACACTTCTCCCAGCGATGTTCTCATCTCTATAACCCGTCCAAGTAGTACTCGGCGTTTTTTCAACATAGTCTCCTTGTAGCTCTACACACTTCTCCCAGCGATGTTCCCATCTCTGTAACCCGTCCAAATAGTACTCGACGTTTTTCAACATAGTCTCCTTGTAACTCTACACACTTCTCCCAGCGATGCTCCCATCTCTGTAACCCGTCCAAGTAGTACTCGGCGTTTTTCAACATAGTCTCCTTGTAACTCTACACACTTCTCCCTGCGATGTTCTCATCTCTATAACCCGTCCAATAGTACTCGCCGTTTTTCAACATAGTCTCCTTGTAACTCTACACACTTCTCCCAGCGATGTTCTCATCTCTATAACCCGTCCAAATAGTACTCGGCGTTTTTCAACATAGTCTCCTTGTAACTCTACACACTTCTCCCTGCGATGTTCTCATCTCTGTAACCCGTCCAAGTAGTACTCAGCGTTTTTCAACATAGTCTCCTTGTAACTCTACACACTTCTCCCAGCGATGTTCCCATCTCTGTAACACGTCCAAATAGTACTCGGCGTTTTTCAACATAGTCTCCTTGTAACTCTACACACTTCTCCCAGCGATGTTCTCATCTCTGTAACCCGTCCAAATAGTACTCGGCGTTTTTCAACATAGTCTCCTTGTAACTCTACACACTTCTCCCTGCGATGTTCCCATCTCTGTAACCCGTCCAAATAGTACTCGGCGTTTTTCAACATAGTCTCCTTGTAACTCTACACACTTCTCCCTGCGATGTTCCCATCTCTGTAACCCGTCCAAATAGTACTCGGCGTTTTTCAACATAGTCTCCTTGTAACTCTACACACTTCTCCCAGCGATGTTCCCATCTCTGTAACCCGTCCAAATAGTACTCGGCGTTTTTCAACATAGTCTCCTTGTAACTCTACACACTTCTCCCTGCGATGTTCCCATCTCTGTAACCCGTCCAAATAGTACTCGGCGTTTTTCAACATAGTCTCCTTGTAACTCTACACACTTCTCCCTGCGATGTTCCCATCTCTGTAACCCGTTCAAATAGTACTCGGCGTTTTTCAACATAGTCTCCTTGTAACTCTACACACTTCTCCCTGCGATGTTCTCATCTCTGTAACCCGTCCAAGTAGTACTCGGCGTTTTTCAACATAGTCTCCTTGTAACTCTACACACTTCTCCCTGCGATGTTCTCATCTCTATAACCCGTCCAAATAGTACTCGGCGTTTTTCAACATAGTCTCCTTGTAGCTCTACACACCTCTCCCAGCGATGCTCTCATATCTGTAACCCGTCCAAATAGTACTCGGCGTTTTTCAACATAGTCTCCTTGTAACTCTACACACTTCTCCCAGTGATGTTCTCATCTCTGTAACCCGTCCAAATAGTACTCGGCGTTTTCCAACATAGTCTCCTTGTAACTCTACACACCTCTCCCAGCGATGCTCTCATATCTGTAACCCGTCCAAATAGTACTCGGCGTTTTCCAACATAGTCTCCTTGTAACTCTACACACTTCTCCCAGCGGTGCTCCCATATCTGTAACCCGTCCAAATAGTACTCGGCGTTTTCCAACATAGTCTCCTTGTAACTCTACACACCTCTCCCAGCGATGCTCTCATATCTGTAACCCGTCCAAATAGTACTCGGCGTTTTCCAACATAGTCTCCTTGTAACTCTACACACCTCTCCGAGCGATGCTCTCATATCTGTAACCCGTCCAAATAGTACTCGGCGTTTTTCAACATAGTCTCCTTGTAACTCTACACACTTCTCCCAGTGATGTTCTCATCTCTGTAACCCGTCCAAATAGTACTCGGCGTTTTTCAACATAGTCTCCTTGTAACTCTACACACTTCTCCCAGTGATGTTCTCATATCTGTAACCCGTCCAAATAGTACTCGGCGTTTTTCAACATAGTCTCCTTGTAACTCTACACACCTCTCCCAGCGATGCTCTCATATCTGTAACCCGTCCAAATAGTACTCGGCGTTTTTCAACATAGTCTCCTTGTAACTCTACACACTTCTCCCAGTGATGTTCTCATCTCTGTAACCCGTCCAAATAGTACTCGGCGTTTTCCAACATAGTCTCCTTGTAACTCTACACACCTCTCCCAGCGATGCTCTCATATCTGTAACCCGTCCAAATAGTACTCGGCGTTTTCCAACATAGTTTCCTTGTAACTCTACACACCTCTCCCAGCGATGCTCTCATATCTGTAACCCGTCCAAATAGTACTCGGCGTTTTTCAACATAGTCTCCTTGTAACTCTACACACCTCTCCCAGCGATGCTCTCATATCTGTAACCCGTCCAAATAGTACTCGGCGTTTTTCAACATAGTCTCCTTGTAACTCTACACACCTCTCCCAGCGATGCTCTCATATCTGTAACCCGTCCAAATAGTACTCGGCGTTTCTCAACATAGTCTCCTTGTAACTCTACACACTTCTCCCAGCGATGCTTCCATCTCTGTAACCCGTCCAAATAGTACTCGGCGTTTTTCAACATAGTCTCCTTGTAACTCTACACACTTCTCCCAGCGATGCTTCCATCTCTGTAACCCGTCCAAATAGTACTCGGCGTTTTTCAACATAGTCTCCTTGTAACTCTACACACTTCTCCCAGCGATGTTCTCATCTCTGTAACCCGTCCAAATAGTACTCGGCGTTTTTTCTCTGAAAAATAATTGTTCACGAAGGTGATTGCCTTTTCATTTGACGAAAATCTCTGTCCTCCGATCGCAATTTTCAGATGAGGGAACAAAATGAAGTAGCTTGGGCCTAGATCTGGCGAGTCAAGCAGTTCAAACTGTAATTCATGGATTTCCACCATTGGAACCGCTGAGGTGTGAGACGGTGCGTTGTTTTGGTGAAACAGTATTCTCTTTTTCTACATATGAGTCCGTTTTCCACAAGTTCTGCCTTCAGCCTGTCAAGTAATGATGCCTAATATGGTGCTGTAATGGTATTTCCTGTTTGAAGATAATCTAAAATAGTTCCATGACTATCCCAAAAAACACTCGCTATCACTCTCCCAGTCCAAAAAAAAACTTTTTTTTAATCGGTTCCCCCCTTGCAGTCCACTGTTTGGACCGTGGTTTTGTTTCGGGCGTATAATAGTGTATCCAAGTTTCATCAACAGTAATTAATCGGTGCTAAAGCTCGGATTTATTGCGCCTAAACTGCGCCAACAGAGCGTTGGAAATGTTCATTCGATCACGTTTTTGGTCTAACGTGAGCAAACGCGGCACCCACGCGCGGACAGCTTTCTCATGTCTAAATGTTGATTTAATATGTGACAAACACGTTCTTTGGTCATGTTCATAGCCTCTGCTATCTCTCTGACTTTAATTCGGGGTCGTCTAGCACCATTTGGTGAACTTTTCATCGGTAGTTGCAGTTTGGATCGTCTGCCAAATCCCCATACACAGAATTCAAGACAACTTTTATTTGCGTGGGCGTGTTGCCTTTCAAAAACAAAGATTTAATGACAGCTCGATACTCGAGTTTGTCCATGTTTATAAAAACACTCACATCAACTGAATCAAACGACTGTCAAATAACAACTGAGCTTCCAAAATGGCTGAAACTTTGGTGAGTAACTGTCAACAGATGGACAACGAAATTTACTACCTTTTATTTACGAGTGCTGCCATCTTCATGTTGAGGTCGGAAACTTTTCAGGCCACCCTCGTATTCATATATCGTAAAGAATGAAAACAGTTCACGGTACTTTTGAGAAATAGGAGAAAATTGTCATTCAAAACCTCCAGTTCGTACTTTTAGAAGATGCCTAGGATTCAGTTGTTTAACTATGTTTTTCAGGCATACAACTATACAAATATTTGTATAAAACTTTTTTATATTTAGGGGATCTCAAAAGGTTGATTTCCAGTAATTTTTGGTAGAAAGCAATACTTCCTCTACCACCTACTTGGTAGAGAACACAACAGCGTGACAAGTGGTGGTATTTAATAAAATACAGAATGGTCTTTGAGGCAAGGCACAGTAAATCCTTAATGGAGAATACGCCCCCTTGGAAACGTCCTGTTTTTCTGCTACCCTTAAAGAGGCACTGGAGGCTAACAGAAAGGATTAATAAACGGAAATACACGAGCAGGGACATGAAATATTATTGTATATATAAGCTCGGTATTACAGAAGTATTGGTGCATGAAATGAAGGGATTTTCCGAATGAACAGTTCTCACTGCCAAGTGCTTTGCTTCGTGCCAAGGATAGCATCTTCTTACAGCTTATATCTCAGTAGAAGTGCGATTTTCTTGGATTGGAGGGAGGAGGAGTCCTCATTCTGTATCCTACTTCTTGTCACATGTGCTTAGCCTGCCTTATTACTGCCAGGATTAAGACTTTGCTTTTGTGTGTGCATCCAGACATCAAGAATCTCTGATCCATGCAAGCTTCCGGCTAGATGCTGTGACAAAGACGAACAGGTTCGCTTCCAACTCCTTTGTCATTAAACCGTTAAGTGAATACTAGCCTTTCATATCAGCCTTTCGATGGCCGATCTTACAACACTGAAACACCATAAAACTCCTATAGTATTTCAAAATCTGTGCTGAGTATAGTATCGACGGGAATTAACATAACAGCTTTCGGTCTGGTAAATCTTTCTATAGAATATCACAGCCGGATCACCTTGATTGCTTCCTTTTTCTGCTTTTTTCATACTTCTTTTTCTCCATTGTTGTATTTCAAACAGTTCTAATTGTTTATCTTAACCTTGTTGCTGTAACGGTTGTCTTGATTTAGGTCCCAATAGTTGTAAAATTGTTGAAATATGTTTAATGATTTAAGAATCGATATGGACATGCTACGAGGTCTTTTCACTATTTTTTTGACTACGTACCTTTACTCACCTTCATAATTTTGATGGTCCTTCTCAAAATAGTCTCCCCTGAATGCGATGCACTTGTCCCAGCGTTTCCGCCAGTCTTTAAAAACATGCTGGAAACCATTTTTTGAGAGATCCTTCAAAATCGCCTCCGCAGCCTTCACCACTGCCTCTGGTGACGGATAATGCCTCCCAGGAAGGCGCTTCTTTAAGTTAGGGAATAGAAAAATGTCACATAGGGATAAATCCTGACTATAGGAAGGCTGAGGAATGCACTTTACGTTGATTTTTGCAAGATATTCAGCGACAACATTGGCAATATGTGGCCGCACATTATCGTGGTACAGCATCCAGCCTGCTTCACGGAAACGTGGTCTTTTGCACCTGATTTTGACCTGCAATGTTTTCAGGACATCCCTGTAGTATTGTCTAGTTACTGATGTGTGTGAAGGTACAACATGCTGATAAAACATTCCATGAATATCAAAGAATGAGATGACCATAACTTTCCCAGCAGAAGCAACCACTTTTGCTTTCTTGGGGATTGGTGATGAAGGAGATTTCCACACTGAGCTTTGCTGTTTGCTCTCAGGATCAAAATGATATAGCCAAGTTACATCAGCAGTGATTACGTTTGAAAGAAACTCCGTATCTTCCTCTAACATCAACTTTAACTGCATGTTACCTCCTTTGTAGCGGTAGGCGATACTGAACATGTCTGAACATTCCTGTTTCTCACAGGCAGGAACCAGGATTACCAACAATGAAACTACTACAGCGTCTTTGTCTCACATAAAGCTATTAGAATATAATAAGATTTAATTTTAGCACACAAAATTATGACCGTAGAAATTATTATCATTCTTTATTGAACAGCCCTCGTAAAACGAATAAGAAAGAAATTTTTAAAATTTAGTAGGTCATGAGATGATGCAACATGTAAGTGACATGATGTGAATGTTTTATCATTGGTAGTCTTAAAAATTAGATAATGCAATCTGTGACGTGGACCAGTAAAAATTAAGTTTGATTGGTGGTGATGACAACGAGAGAACGATAAGTCAATAATTTTCGGAGAATACCTAGGAAAAAGGGCGTTTTTCGATTGCGTAACGTCGAAGAGAACAGACGTGTTTTAGATCGTGGAATGTCAAACTGAGCGGACTAAAATATTAAAAATAGCTAAAACTTATTTTCAGAAAATTGTATCGAATAAATATAATTCTTATGTAAAGTTTTTTAGAAAAAAGGCATAAAGTATCTCAATTAAATTACATGTTTGGATGTTTATAAATTAAACAAAAATTATTTATTTCTGAGTTTATTATAAAAATGATGCTTTCGCTCGCATGTAACGACTGAAGCAGCGCAAGAGACTTTTTTAAATACATCCATACATCTGAGTGCCAGATCCGAACCAAGGACTTCGATCGAGAAGAAGTGGCAACTCGTGGCTTCATCGTCACCATCCAGGAGGGCAGTATACGTACCACAACCCCCCAGCAATGTGGGACAACATCTTACACGTACGTAAAGGGAACTCCAGCTACAAAATGGCTTCCCAACCTGGGGCTTCCAGGTAGTTAACGTGCCACATATAATCACCATAATTTCTGCACCATTGCAGCCTTGAGCAATATATAATTTTCTCTTTTTCGTACATTTCCTCAAGAAGCTACCTAACATTTGTGTTTATATTTTTGAAGTGAAAACTTCTTTAGGCGCTTTTAGCACTTTTTGTGTGTAGTGAATTAAACTGAGCCGTTACGCTGGAATATGTGACGCTCATTCGGGTGAAGTCGGTGAGCCCGAGTCTGCTCAATTGTTATTTCAGTCTTATGTTGTCCATACCGCTATACACCGTAGATTTTCTGTCACACTCAACAGCGTATCAACAACACGCATCCAGGTATGCTTTAACATATTTCAAATACCATGACAAATTCAGAAACCCTACAGGAGTTTCATTTAAAAAATAACTGTCTTAGGGCCGTTCTTACAAACGTCTGTCAAGTGTCGGTAACCGATCCGGTCAGATAACCTTCTGTCACTTAACAAGTCAACATGTCAAATTCCACTTTAAACAATAATAGTCAAAAGGAACAGATAATATCACCCAAGTTCAGTATTTGAATAATTAACACCATTATAACGAAAAATAAAATGAGAGTGCTAATTGGAAATAAAAGTGTTAGGAATTCGTGAAAGAGATGTTTCATTTAAGAATTGGTTATCTTTACTGACAATTTCTCTTAATTGTGAGTACTAAAACGTAAAACATCAATAAATTAAATGTAATAACACGTAAATAATAAAATTATCACGTATTAAAATGACGTTTTGCGTTTATTTTCATTTACAACTTATATGTTATGTTTTTCCACAAACTGAAAGACCGACCGAGGGTCAAAATATTTGATATATAAATTTGATTATTTATAGAAAAAGATTTAAATATATATATTTAGTTTGTAAAATAAAAATTTAAAGACAAAATATCGGACAAAAACATACGTAACTTAACATTTCCGAATATTCAAAAAATATGAAAATAAGCAAATGAATATCATATAATTATGTTATAAGATATGTATGAACCTGTATTTTTATTAAAAATAAAAAAGCAATGAAATATGTGTAACAGCAAGAAACAAAATATCAAAAATGATTGTGAAATAGCATGTATTTTAATATAAAAATAAAACACATGTAAAACAGTATACTATGTAATTTGATTTTACTTCCTTTATACTTCCTTTATGTATAACCCTGTTCGCACGGTCGCTAGTCCGTCGTCATTCAGTTGTTTCAGAGCTCACTTAGCGTAAGGCATGAAATGTTTACCTCTCAACTGGCCTCTTTGCGCAACAATGAGCGTCAACACTAAACTTTTTGAATAATTTTTAATAATAATTTATAATAAATGGTTTTTAAGTTTACAGTTCTGTCGTGTAGTCTTAAGAGTATGTATGACTCAAATTTTCAAATTCTCAACTAATAATGCTAGCTTTTTCAAATTTACACCATAGGTGGAGTATAATGTAAACATGTTACAACCTAAATTTAAACCATTTTTCTCCATCAGTTTAGAAATTATGTTAAATTTTGTATGTTTTTTGTTACGTCACTAAAAAAGTCCCTTGCGACAAAATATTTTGAATTTTGGTCTAATATTTTAACCCTATGTTCATAATACACATACTTTTTGAACTTGCTCTGGGTTTTTCTGTGTTTCCTTTAGTTTAGGTCACAAAATTTTTTAATTTACAAATATTCTTTTTTTGTCTAAAAAACTGTAAGTTTTGTGTTTGCAAATTAAAAATATATGCTTATATACATTTCACAACAAAACCTAGGGCAATTTCCATTCCTCATGATATTCTGAACCTGTGTAGGAAATTTCATGAACGTAGTACAAAAACTGCATCGCAAGGAGCATTTTACAGGAAGAAAAATGCTGAAAATATGAACATTGAGAAAACAGCGATTAAAGATTTGATTGCATAACTCACATTAAAATCCACCAGGCTGATAGGCTGTACCCTCAGATTTCTTTTTCTTCTCCTCTGTTGCTGCTTTTTCCACCTTTTTCTTCTTTAGATGTTGCTTTTCTTCTGCACAACTTCGCTTCTTGCTTTGCAGGATACGAATCTGATCTCGCTGCACTGAAGTTTTCCTTGCTGAGTCTACTACACTTTCACCTCTGATATTTTGCTGCAGCGCCAATGACTTAAGACTACCCATGTTAAACTCACTGATGCTTTTAATAACAGCAAGATCCAATTTTTGTTTTGATATGAAAACTTCCTTTGGGCACTTATTCCATATGACATGATGCAAAGATTCATTGGCATTCTGTGTTTTTCCAGTTTTGCACCTCTCTAGTAATGTTGTAGAAGCCAGCCTCTGATATATTGGCAACATTTTAGGAACTATTTTGTCTGAAAGCCTTATTTTTCTTTTCTTGAATTGAAAATTTAAGAACGGAAAACAGACAAAGAATGTGGATGTAGGCAAAAGAGGGCGTGACTCTGACAGAGTTTAAAGGCCACCGACATTTAAATAAGCATTTAAAAATGGCGTCCGGAGGCAAATTATGCATTTTTCACATTCGGGAATGTCTAAATTATTTTATAGAATTAAAATTAAAAAAAAGTCGTTATTTTCACGATATTCATGAAATTTCAGTCATACATACCCTTAAGCACACACTAATTTTTATTTACAATTTCTACCTGTGGCACACTAGAAAACGTTTGCATTGTACCTAAAAATTCGATATTACAATTTCAACGGAAATTCGGTCTTCTCAACGCAAAAAAGTATTTTTATAACAAAGTAATTTTCCTTTTTCTTATTCACCGGGATAGACATTTTCAGAAACACTTCTTCTTCTTCTTCTTCTTCTTCTTCTTCTTCTTCTTCTTCTTCTTCTTCTTCTTCTTCTTCTTCTTCTTCTTCTTCTTCTGCATTTCAGGGATTAGGCATTACACCTCTCTTTCGGGATATCCTTTACTTTTATCATATACTTCATTATTAGCTGCAAGATGGGTGCAAGAGCCTCAAGCGGAGGAAACTATGTCTGTTTCTAACTTGGAAGTTCCCTCTTTGCATGACATCAGAAGAAAGCAAAGAATTGTGACTTAGCACTTCAAACAGACGCGATACAAGCTTAAAATGCAAGTCAAATATCCAATACATTGAGCTAAATAACAAAGTCAAATGACAAACGCAATGAAAGCATGCACAAGTAGATTATGTAAATATAGACAAATCACAACTGTAAACAAGCATCAAAGGTGTTAGATGAATCCTTGTTTTCCGTTCAGGGGCCGCAGAAAGTCAATTAACCTCGACATCTTTACTTCCAACTCTTGGACAGACAGTGGGGTCGCGCGGTTGTACTAGACTACAAGCCAGGAGGTCATGAGTTCGATTCCCAATGATACCATTAGAATTTATTCCCTGGTTTAGCCCTTCTGTTCACATTATGGCCCTAGGTTCTCTCAGCGTCTAACAGAAATAAGTACCAGGGTAATTTCTGGGGGTGAAGGCGACTGCCTTGTGGGGCTGACAACCTCGCAAGCCTTGTATGCCGAAATCTATATACGAAAAAACACCAAAAAAAGGGCAAAAGTTGTTTCATCTGCAGGGAAAGTGATGATGATCACATTTTTTGACTGTGATGGAATGAATTACCAGCATGCAGTTCCCCCTCACAATACTGTTACAGCAGCATACTACACGTCAGTACTGGCTACACTGAGGAAGCACATTGCAAAGAAACGACCAGAGCTTTCTCGGACTGGGTGGCGACTTTATCATGACAATGCAGGGCCTTACGTCGCAGTTTCTGTCTCGATTCAACATTAGCTGTGTACCACATCCACCTTATAGCCCCGATCTTGCACCCTGTGACTTTTTTTATTCCCATCACTAAAGGCAAAGCTTAGGGGTATTCTATTTGAGAACTCTGAAGCAGTACTCAAGAAAAGTAAGGCGATTCTCAAGGACCTGACAAAGAATGGTCTGCAGCACGTGTTCAAGGACTGGCAGAGACGATATAAAAAGTGCATTGAAGTAGGAAGGGGACTACTTTGAAAAAGATCATGTAAACATTGAATTGCAGTAATAAACGTCTGTGAAAAAAAATCAGTCTCAGCCATTGTTGATGAGCCCTCGTATGTAGATAGGTGCCGTAAACAGCCGTAGGCCCAACATAGGCCACCTAAGGCATCTCATGGAGATGCATCTCAGACCTTTTAGCTTAGTTGGATAGTCAGTGAACACTGAGCCTATGGAGAGGTTATGCTTAAATGAGATTCATAGAGGGAAAAAGAGAGGAGAAGTATCTAAGGGATGTAACGGAGGAACTACTGTCCACTAACGCAAAGTAAGTCCCTGAAAGGAATGCGCTCCCTTCCACTAGGGGACAGGAAAAGCGAAAGTGTGACAGAGAACGCATGCTACACAAGGAGCAGAACCGTTAAAAAAGCATGCACCCTATTCACTCTGTACACTAAAACCGAGAAGATTTATTCACAAAGGTAGAAGCCGTCAGAATGTTTCTGATATGTCTGTAGCTTGTGGCGTTCTTCCTCCACTCGCAGCAGATAGGAAGCACGCCGACTGTTTGGAAGATCCAGGTCGAGATTTGATTAAATAAGAGTAATGAGATTTTTCTCAGGTGTAGATTTTTGGTGACAGAAATAAAATTTTATATGACTCCGATTTGGTAATATATTATTTAATTGTATAATCTGGATTACAATTCACTCGAACTTTCTTTCTTAATCAGTCACTGTAAATTACCTCCAACACATTGATAAATCCTTATTTTTAAGTTAATAGTTGTGGCGATAATACAGGTCGTCTCGTTTCTCGATGATTAATCAGCCCCAAAGTTGGGAGCGACCTTTGTGACCGTCCCTCTTAATCATTGCACGTCGAATTGTTTCTTGATTATTGAGTTTGATATATTATTTAATTTTATTGTATAATCTAACGTCCACTCGTCACTATTACGAATACTGAATAACTCTTGTTGAAGGTTATTAACTTTCCTTTACTGTTATATTCACCGCAACATTTTTCCATCGTCATGAAACGAGACTGAGGAACATATATCTATCTGAAGATTATTGATGTTCCGTAACTATTGTTACTCCTTTACTAATTTTGTGATTGACCGATGTACTGCTATGTCACCGCATTACGTAATACAATTATTACTACAGCCAATCACAAAATTACACATATATTTGTTTTTAATATTGTCATTACATGGCCTACTAAGTCTTATCAGAAAACAATATTCATATAAAAAGTTCTAACTAAAACATTACGTTACAAACTTGGCTACATCATTTTGATCCTGAGAGCAAACAGCAAATCTCAGTGTGGAATCTCCTTCATCACCAACCCCCAAAAAAGCAAAAGTGGTGGCTTCTGCTGGGAAAGTTATGGTCAACTGATTCTTTGATATTCATGGAATGATTTATCAGCATGTTGTACCTGCACACACATCAGTAACTGGGCAATACTACAGGGATGTCCTGAAAACATTGCATGTCCATGTCAGGCGCAAAAGACCACATTTCCGTGAAGCAGGCTGGATGCTGCACCACGACAATGCGCGGCCTCATATTGCCAATGTTGTTGCTGAATATCTTGCAAAAATCAACATGAAGTGCATCTCTCAACCTCCCTATAGTCCGGATTTAGCCCCATGTGACTTTTTTCTATTCCCTAACTTGAAGAAACGCCTTCGTGGGAGGCATTATCCATCATCAGAAGCAATGGTGAGGGCTGTGGAGGTGATTTTGAAGGATCTCTCAAAAATGGTTTCTAGCATGTCTTTGAAGACTGACAGAAACGCTGGGACAAGTGCATCGCATTCAGGGGAGACTATTTTGAGAAGGACAATCAAAATTATGAGAATGAGTAAAGGTACGTTGTCAGAAAAAGTGTGATCATTCTTTATTGAAGAGCCCTCGTATTTAGTACAAGAACTGACATGGAGTGACATAAACTACCTAGGGAGGGTGTAAGAACCTTTTACAACCCTCCTGTGTGTCATTCCCCGGAGACTTTCTTTCCTGTAGTATACTACAGAAGACGTGAAACGGAAATAACCAACCAGTATTTGCCTAGAGACACGGTCGGCCACCGAGGATCGAAAACGGACCTCCCAAAGCGTTACCCTTCTCGGTAATTCGTGGGTGGAGTGCCATGTTGCTTCTACCCACTATAAGAGGAAGGAAGCACATCTTCTAGAGCACTCTACGTATGGCAAGGAATGTAGAAAGAAGAAATCCTCGCTAGGAATTAAGAAAGTGTAATGAACGTTGATCCCGGACCATTTCCTTATCAAGCCATGCAATTAGTCCCGCATTCCCAGTTGTTTATTCCCTAATAACTGGTAATATATTTAATTACTAAAGGGAAAAACAAGAACATTTTGGCAAAAGAGATTAGCCAATGAGAATTACTCGCTGTGACCCCAGCCACAAGCAAAGGAGGGCGAAACCCTTAGAAGCAAATGGAGTGTAAGCCCTTATCCCCAGAGCACAAGCGTACTAAGAAGTGACAAAGAAAAAAAAAAAAAGAAAATCAGACTGTTTTAAACCACGTAAGTTATATAACCTTCATCTGTCCTTCTATATGAATCAACTTAGAAAAGTATTGTATTTTACTTTATCTATCACTAAGGGGAACATTCTAATCCAAAGAAATATATATGCTAGAGTGATCCAAGTTTTTCAGTGTCACCAATGACACTGAAGTGACTCAGATGTAACATGGAGAAAATTGAGGCTCGTAGTGTGATCAAGTTCCTGCATTTGAAGGACAAAACTGCCCGAGGAATCCATGATGAGATGACGGCTGTTTATGGAAATGATTGTCCATCGTATGACACTATTGTGAGGTGGTAAAGGAATTTTCAGACTGGTCACATGTCCCTGACAGATGAGCCAAGAGCTGGTAGACCGTCAGCTGTCACAGTGAAGAAAGTGGAGTGTTTAATACTGGAAGACAGACGAGCAACCATCCAAACGATCATGAATGAGACACATCTTAGTTATGGTAGTGTGTGGACGAACTGCACATGTCTAAGTTGTCTGCACGGTGGGTTCCACGTTTGTTAACCCCTTTCCAAAAACAAACACGGCGTGACCTTTCAAGACAGGTGTTGATGATATTGGAATAAGATGAAAATGACCTTTTTATCGTCTGGTAACCGTGGATGGATCCTGGATCTATCAGTATGATCCAGAGACAAAAACCATGAGCATGTAATGGAAACATGGCGATTCCCCTCTCCCAAAGAGACAAAGGTGTAAAAGTTAGCTGAGAAGGTCTTGATTTCAGTTTTCTGGGACTGTCGTGGAGTCACACTTACAGATTATCTTGCCAAGAGTCAAACCATCACTGGCAGATACTACTGCAATCTTCTGGACAAGTTACGAGCAGCTCTGATTAAGAAACGACGCGGTATGCTCTCTAAAGTTGTTCGTCTTCTGTCTGACAATGCACCAGCTCATTAATCTCAAGTTGCAGTTGACAAAACAAGTGAATGTGGCTTTGATACCTTACAACATCCGCCTTATTCACCCGATCTTGCAACAAGTGACTTTTTCTTGTTCCCGGAAATGAATAATCCGTTGCGTGGTCGCCGATTTGACAACACAAATGACGTCATTAATGAAGTGGAAGAGTAGTGTAAAGCGAATTCTGCAGAGTTCTACAATCAAGGTATTGGGAAGGTCAACAAACGCTAGCAAAAATGTGTAAGACTGAATGATGGCTACGTAGAGAACAGCTAAAAGGCACATATCAACACAAACTCTCTATTACATTTTTAAAGTGTTATAATTAAAACTTTATGACACACCCTCATACTTTGAAAAATTTCCAATTATAAAATTTTAGAACAATTACCATGACGTTATAATATATATACATATATATACATGTATATAGAAAGAAAGGATTTTATATTTCTAGTCCGTTTTAAAAGCTTGGTATATTAAAGACACTTTTACGAAATTTAACTGAAGTACTGCTCTTGTTAACCCGGGCAGCTTTACACGCAGTTTCGAACGCCCTGTAATAGGGACGAAAATAAGCACGTATCGTTACACGTAATAACCTGGAAAATTAGAGTTATGCTTTGTAAACAACATTTTACGTGTGGTGTTCAGCCACGCTTGGAAAAAAACACGTTGTAAAGGTGATGAACAGCTCTGCCAGTTACGTTTATTGGTAGCATTCCCTTAGTGTACAACACAGCTTCAAAATACGCATTCCGCACATCTACCTATTCGTCCCCAACTAAACTTACACAGCATCAAGGGATCTTTGATTTTTAAAACAACTGATGGTTGTTTATTTCGATTTCTGTCCTCTTTTATATTATTTTAAATTTCTTTACCACATAATTAAGGAAAATCTTTACTCTATCCCACCCAACAATTTATATATTTATGTACTTTTATATATTTTTATACGTGGGCTGTTCAATAAAGAATGATCATAATTTTTACGGTCATAATTTCTCGCACTAAAATTCAATATTATTATATTCTGTTAGCTTAATGTGAAACAAACACGCTGTAGTCGTTTCATTGTTAGTACTCCTGGTTCCCGCCTGTGAGAACCAGGTAAGTTCAGTATCGCCTACCGCTGCAATGGAGGTAACACGCGAGGAAAAATATGCGACTTTGAAATTCTGCTTTCGTCTGAACAAATCTTCAGTTGAGGTCTGTACAATGTTACAGGAGACCTATGGAGAGTCTGTTCTTCCCTACAGCACAACTCGAAGGTGGTTTAAAATGTTTAAAGAGGGGAGACAATTAATTTCAAAGGAAGGTGTATCCGGTGCTCCAGTTACTGCTCTTAGGAAGAAAACATCAACACTGCTGCTGCCATTGTGAGAGAGGATCGACGAATTACCTTAAGATCACTTTCTGAAATACTGAACATTTCATTGGGTGCCACCCACGCGTTGGTGACAGAAACATTACACATGAGACGTGTTTGTGCGAGATGGGTTCCAAGACTGTTGATTCCCGAACAAAAGGACATTCGCATGCAGGTCTGCATGCAGTTAAAGTTGATGTTAGAGGAAGATCCGGAGTTCTTTCAAACGTAATCACTGCTGATGAAACTTGGTTACATCATTTTGATCCTGAGAGCAAACAGCAAAGCTCAGTGTGGAAATCTCCTTCATCACCAACCCCCCCAAAAAGCAAAAGTGGTTGCTTCTGCTGGTAAACTTATGGTCATCTCATTCTTTGATATTTATGGAATGGTTTATCAGCGTTGTACCTGCACACACATCAGTAACTAGACAATACTACAGGGATGTTCTGAAAACATTGCAAGTCCCTATCAGGCGCAAAAGACCAAATTTTCGTGAAGCAGGCTGGATGCTGCACCACGATAATGCGCGGCCGCATATTGCCAATGTTGTTGCTGAATATCTTGCAAAAATCAACGTGAAGTACATCCCTCACCCTCCCTATAGTCCGGATTTAGCCCCATGTGACTTTTTTCTATTCCCTAACTCGAAGAAACGCCTTCGTGGGAGGCATTATCCATCATCAGAAGCAGTGGTGAAGGCTGCGGAGGCGATTTTGAAGGATCTCTCAAAGAATGGTTTCCAGCATGTCTTTTCTTCAACAGTAACCAGTGTAACTTTGCAAGCACGGAGATAGAAGAGGAAGTACCTCTCCCTCAACAAACACCCAACAGTTTAACTTCTTCACGTCTAGAGACGATGCAACTCCAACTTGCTAATATCACAGGTGACAACCAATCATCTGTGTCCAGTAAGATCATCTCTTCAGTCGAGGATTTTACCAGTGTTGCAGTTCCGAAATCAGGATACCTCCAATGGGCGGAGTCATAAGCTTCTTGGAGAGAAAGAAGAAAGTCCACATTCAGTAGCTGTAGCAGACCTCACTGAAATGATTCTAAACTGAATCGAAAAACGTTTTAGGAGAAAAGGTGAACATCTACTAGTCTGAGTGAGTACTGTTATAAATTAAAGCATGCCAGCTACTCATATTTATATGAAGCCAACTGTGTAACTATAATCTTCGCAAAAGTTAAAGGCTTTTGGTACACGCATCTCACGCACCTTTACGCTCCGATAAATGTTTGAAAAATGATAGATGCACATCTTATAATAAATAATGTTACTTTCTGATCATGACTGTTGAAAAATCCTGTCTCTAGGATACTTATAACACGAGTGATTCACGCTTTATCTTCACACGTTATGGTTAAATGTTACGGATAAATATTTGAATATTACAGATGCCAATCTTATAATAAGAAAGAATTTTACTTTCTGATCATGACCGTACAAAAATCCTGTCTCTACGTTACTTAGAACACGAGCGATGTACGTTTTATCTTCACATGTTTATGGTTAAATGTTACGGATAAATATTTGAATATTACAGATGCCAATCTTATAACAAGAAATAATTTTACTTTCTGATAATGACCGTACAAAAATCCTGTCTCTACGATACTTAGAACACGAGCGATGTACGTTTAATCTTCACATGTTTATGGCTAAATGTTACGGATAAATATTTGAATATTACAGATGCCAACCTTATAATAAGAAAGAATTTTACCTTCTGATCATGACCGTACAAAAATCCTGTCTCTACGATACTTAGAACACGAGCAATGTACGTTTTATCTTCACATGGTTATGGTTAAATGTTACGGATAAATATTTGAAAATTACAGATACCAATCTTATAATAAGAAAGAATTTTACTTTCTGATCATGATCCTGTCTCTACGATACTTAGAACACTAGCGATGCGCTTTTTATCTTCACATGGTTATGATTAAATGTTACGGATAAATATTTGAAAATTACAGATACCAATCTTATAATAAGAAAGAATTTTATTTTCTGATCATGGCCGTACAAAAATCCTGTCTCTTCGATACTTAGAACACTAGCGATGCACGTTTTATCTTCACATGGTTATGGTTAAATGTTACGGATAAACATTTGAAAATTACAGATGCCAATCTTATAATAAAAAAGAATTTCATTTTCTGATCATGACCGTACAAAAATCCTGTCTCTACGATACTTAGAACACGAACGATGTACGTTTTATCTTCACATGTTTATGGTTAAATGTTACGGATAAATATTTGAAAATTACAGATGCCAATCTTATAATAAAAAAGAATTTCATTTTCTGATCATGACCGTACAAAAATCCTGTCTCTTCGATACTTAGAACACTAGCGATGCACGTTTTATCTTCACATGGTTATGGTTAAATGTTACGGATAAACATTTGAAAGTTACAGATGCCAATCTTATAATAAAAAAGAATTTCATTTTCTGATCATGACCGTACAAAAATCCTGTCTCTTCGATACTTAGAACACTAGCGATGCACGTTTTATCTTCACATGGTTATGGTTAAATGTTACGGATAAACATTTGAAAATTACAGATGCTAATATTATAGTAAAAACGAATTTCATTTTCTGATCATGACCGTACAAAAATCCTGTCTCTACGATACTTAGAACACGAACGATGTACGTTTTATCTTCACATGTTTATGGTTAAATGTTACGGATAAATATTTGAATATTACAGATACCAATCTTATAATAAAAAGAATGTTATTTTCTAATCATGACTGTACAAAAATCCTGTCTCTACGATACTTAGAACACGAGCGATGTACGTTTTATTTTCACATGGTTACGGTTACCCAACATTCATCCATTCAACACAGATAAGCCTGAGAAACAACACCATTCCCTCCTCATAACATTTATCTCAAGCATAAATAAATACTGCACCTACTATTAACACAGAAGTCACGCAGTTTGAAACAAGAGTTAATTTTAAGTTTGTTTTCAGAGCAGAGGTGTTATTTTGTTAAAGTGAATGGCATCGTTAAGTCGTGTGTTGAACTCGAGCTGAAATACTGTTAATAATACATTGAATTATTTTTATACACATACCTTTTCTTTTTAGTGTTTGTGTTTCGAGTACGTGAACATGTCTCACGAAGCTGGGACAAGTGATTTTTCGTAGAACAAACTTAAAGTGATTCATTCTTAGGGCAGAACAATAATATTTAGCAGCTACCTCACTATTATTCCACTTACAGTTCTGAACTATACGCCATTTATCAAGCACTTACTTACTGACAGCACACCACAACTGCTGTGCAATATGCTCTGACTCCCTGAGTACCTTGCAGAGCATGAAGAACTACGCAACAGACAACAAATTAGTTCAGCACACACAGACACTATTCAGTAACATCACCGACGCTGGTAAAGACGTGGTTTTCATTTGGATCCCTTCCCATCAAGGAATAACAGGGAATGAAAGAGCGGACGAAGCTGCTAAAGACGCTACACCACTACGCCAACAAACGAACGTCCAAATTCCATATTAAGATATTATAAATCATGTCTCCAAGGATCCACCGCTCTTCACCCAACCAAGCCGCTTACTAGAAAGGAACAAGTCATTAAATTCAATTACAGGCTGGCAGGCTGTTTGGAACAGCCCGAACGGTGGTCAAATCGTGTACCTGCTATGGGAAGAGCTTTACCACGTAGTGGCGGGATGTGGATGTTGCAGGATGGCGGGTGTAAATTAAATGGGTGTAGAGAAGGGAGGTAGCTTGTTGCTCCTCGGGGAATGATGAACCGGGTGCTACAGACAGCGTGCACTGCTTGTGGAATAGTTAATAAACTTGGAAGAAGATATGTGTAATTTTGAGTTTTCCAGATTAAATATTGGATAGCTGTAATTAAATTTAGGCAGGAATGGGGATCATCTGGTTACCGGTAATGACCGCAAGAGATGCGGGGTAACCGGTATCGCTTTATGCGACGCTCACGAGGTACATAGTCCCCAAGGGATCTGACTAGGGCGCTCTGATGATGAGGTAAACTCTCGAAAAATTTGGTGGCCCGGCGCCTAATTTCATCCTCCACATATCGGAGGGATGAAGCCTCGTGAAGCAGTCTCACGGGGAACCTTGTGCATACTGAATAAATAATCCGAAGACATTTATTCTGTGCACGTTGGAGGCAGTACCAGGTTTGAGCCTGCGGCCATACCCCAGACTTCGCACGCATAGAGCATGACAGGGAGCACCAGAGCCATAAAGAGGCGCAACTTTAGGGAAACAGACATCGCAGACCTAAGCACAAGGTATAGTGATGCCACGGCACCACACGACCGATGCGCCTGCTCCCGGATGTGTTCCCGAAAAAGTTAGGCCCTTGTCCAGCTTGACTCCCAAGTATTTGATTGAATTCTCCCACCTGATCCCTTGACCAAAGTAGGTGAATGTGGGGAGGTTGGCGGGAAAGCGGCGTTTGGTGAACAATATCGCTTGGCTTTTCTCCGTATTGATGGACAATCGCCAAAGCGTGCACCAATTCTGGAGGAGGAATAAATAGCGTTGAATGGGGTTGAAGGTTCTGCGTGGGTGTCTGTTTGTTGAAAATAGCAGCACGTCGTCAGCAGCATATTGCGCTATGTTGACGTGCTGTTCAGTGGGAAGGTCAGCCACGTAGACGATGTAGAGCGTCGGGGATAACACAGAACCTTCGGGGACTCCGCCGACGATAGACCTTCGTGTAGATGTTTTTCCCGCCACTGTGACTGTGAAGAATCTATGTTTTAGGAAAGAATGTAGAAGATGTAAGACGTGAGTGAGTAGCTCCAGTTGGATAAATTTATATGGAAGACCCGCGTGCCAGGTCGTAGAGAAGGCCTTTTCCACGTCCAGAGAAACCGCTGAGGTGAATGCGTTGTCCTGGAAACCCAGGGCTGCAGCCTCCAGTACATGCAGCAACTTCTGTGACGTAGAATGCCCAGGACGAAAGCCTGGTGAGGAGGGATGGGTTGCCTGTCTCCCAGAAGGGGGACGAGTTGGTCACTCCAGCCTCACTCATTCATATCTTCTCTCAAGACAGCCGCAGCCTACGTGTAAAGAATGTAATAAAAACCTTACCATTTACCACCTTCTCATAGAATGCAATGAATACGAAAGAAACAGAAAACAAGACGGAATCCCACAGGATATCTCCATACTGCTAAACAGTTTCAAACTACGCCGCAATCTGTTTGCTTACCTAAAGGATATAGACATTTGGAAATTAATATAAATTATGTGCAGTATACTTTAATCAATTGTAATTCATAATCTACACAATGGATTTAAGTAATAATTTTTTTGTTTTTTTGCAAAATAAATGTGAGGAACAATGGTAAAATTTCTAAAAAAAATTCTTACTAATCAGGGTGTCAGGCAAGGGTGTACTTTTATCACCTACACCTTTTAGTATTTATATTGACGACCTAGTGTGCAAATGGAAGCAGCTAGTGAATGTAGGTTTTAAAATTTCAAATAAAAACTTTTTAAATATTTTATTTTTTGCTCACGACTTAGTTATTATACAAAATATCGAGTCTGCCCTGCAAAAATATATTTTTAAACTTAGTTAACTTTGTAAGCGATATAACATGAAAATTTCTTTTATAAAATCAAAGGTAATGGCATTCATTGGGAAAGAGCCAATTAGAACAAAAATAGTTATAAATAATCGTTGCATTGAGCAGGTAAGCCATTTTAACTACTTGGGAACTGATGTTAGTTATGACAAGGAATATGATGTCTACAATAAAATATGCAAACTTCAAAGAGTGTGTGGAACAATAAATAGAACATTTAGAAACAAAATACGTACGTTATGGCTGTACCTATACTGACATACGGAAGTGAGACTTGGACGTTAACTAAAAAGCAACAGAGTAAAATACAGGC
>CM060947.1:26842018-27026027 GCA_030765055.1 Mantis religiosa
CGAAAACTCTCCAATCCAGGATATAGGGCAAGTGTAGATTTTTCAAAATTCCAGTAATTGACTCTGTAACCTTGTGATGTAGGTAGTGTACACACAGTGTCACGATTTTGTAGTGAAGTAGCTTCATCCTTAAAACAAGTGAGCGTGCCTGTGTTTCAATCCCCGGAAAGATCCATGAAGTCGGAAAGCGAGTTACCGGATTGGAAACCGTACTTGCTGTGACATGTGTCAAGGTAACATCTCAATGTTTTAGGAATATTTAATGTGTTGTTTAATTACGGGAAGAATAGCCAAAACCTTTACTGGCGGGTGTGACGGAATGGCTATGTCACAAGGTTATCAGGAGAATTGCGCCGGACAATGGAAGCTGTAAACAATAAGCAGCGTGTTTGCTCAGCGTAAACACAATAACTATTGTCACCAGATAACCAGGATCTTCTAGAAGTGTTGCCTTCTCGAAGGTTCTGGAATAGCCTGTAAATTTTCAGAGGTTAATGAATTAGTGGTTACGCGAATGAATGAAGAATCAGCCGGCAAGTGCGTTTCTTGTGCGATGAAAAGCGCTATTCTCTGAGCGATTTTATGATCATAGTGACGTAATGCTACTGCAAGAGATTAGAAACGTCTTGTGTTCGAATCCCTTGTGAGTGAAATATGCGGAAGAATAGGCTTAGCGGAAGAAAGTGGCGTAATTGTGAAAACAACGTGACATGCTGTAAACAATGCTTTAATAGACCCGGTAGCGAAAATAACAAAAAAACAATAGATTAAATATGTAGAGTACATCGCAATGTAGGAAACGTGCTTCTTTCTAATGCCCAATTTCGTGTTAAGACTTAACACGAGTTTAGCAATATTTATAACAACTATTGCATTTCACCAACAAGTATTATCTTAACACTCGTGTTAAATCTCTTGTTAAGCTAACAAGCCAAATTTCTGTTGCTAAGCCTTTAACAATTGCAAATAGTCAAGATGGCGGGCATGAACTCAGCTGTTGATATCGATTTTGCTATATTTAAGATCGTCTAAATGGCATTCATAATAGAGTACGGCCTATGACGAGAAATTATTTTGAGGAGCTATCAGCTATCATACTGTCGAAACAAGTTGCTATGAAGGTTACTGTGGAAGTACAAGAGAGCTTAGAATATACATCGAAAGGAATATGCCGATCTCGCCTTTGCTTCAAGTATTAATAAATTTGCGATTTTATAATTCACTGAATTATGTGGATTTTTTTTTTTTTTTTTTTTTTTTGTAAGTTTACGTCCTCCAACGTTGTCATATCGGACGATGAATGGAATGGGTGGAATGATGCTCAAATGAGCCCAGGGTCCATAGAGCTTAGAGTTACCCGACATTCATCTTGCAGGATAAGGGAGAACCCCTGAAAAAACCTTATCTATGTAACTCACCCTGACCGAGATTCGAACTTGGGACCTCTTGAACGTGAGACAGACTCGCTACCACCACGCTACAGAGGTGGGCTACATTATGTGGATAATACACTGTCCACGTGTAATTTCGTCTGCTGAGGTGAACCAACAAACCTACAAGAGCTAAAAGCATCTATAAACAATAAAGGAAATAATACTTTTGATATAAATAACTACAGTTCACTTTGTGTCATAAAAAGCTACAAATAACTTAAGTTGTACCTCCACTGTATTGTTTTACTCAATGGCTTACTACAATGCTGGCAGATATCCATTGCAGCAAATGTGAAGTAAATGTTAAATCTGCGAGTCGTGTAATTTCATCTCCTGTTTAGTTATTAGCGTATTGATGATCTTGCTTTGCATCATTAACTAGCTAGAAGGTCAATGACTACTATTACGAACGTCATCACGCCATTTAAATTAAATGTTAACCAGTGGGAAACCCTTGGGGTATCAACACTAAATGAGATTCCTCCAATTACTGTTTCTCCATAATTAAACATGATTTCAACTCTAGAGCGTTTGAACCACTAATGTTAAAGCAACACTACGAACACAAATCCGTTACCTGTACGTATGCAAAATATCGAGCTAGCAGTTGCCCATTTGAAGCCGCGTGCTACTTAAATTCACGACTTTCCCATAGCTACGTATACACAATTTCCACAAATTGATTTCAAAATCTCATATGTTTGAAAGCAGCCGGAGAACTGATAAATATAGCGGTTTGTATATATGTTTTTCTGTTCTCTTCTATGTATATACCTTCTTTTGTTTTATTATTTTATTGTTGAATAAATATAAATTTGACTGAATGACACGATGTTTCTTTTATGGTGTGTGTGTGTGTGTGTGTGTGTGTGTGTGTGTGTGTGTGTGTGTGTGTGTGTGTGTGTGTGTGTGTTTATTGACTGCAATTGGGTACTACCCGGTGGCAGAGTTAAGAATACAGATCAAATTACAAATACTAGATTTACAACAATAACACAATAAACAATACAAACATGATATTATTTTACTTTAGTCACTTAAAACATATCTAATTACTTCTCTATTTACATATTATATACCATTATAATTCAAAAGTTAAACTATAAACCATCTAGATTTCTTCTAAATTTCTTCAGCGACAGGGGACAGCACTGAAAGACTGCTACAGGCAATTCATTCCATTCTTCAATGGATCTATTAACAAAAGAAAATTTTCCTACGTCGGTTCTGTATCTTCTACCCTTAATTTTTTACCTATGATCGTTTCGTCCATAATAATCCGGATTATCTAACCTTACACTAACGTCCACCCATGCCTTTACACCAGCATTAGCTTTGAATAACGCTACCAACCTATGTTTTTTACGCCTAATTCTTAATTCCTCCCATTTAGTCTCATCTCCTTTTATAGGCCCAAAATACTTGCCTCTTTTTATGAATTTTATTGCCCTCTTCTGTATTTTTTCTAATGGATCGATTTGGTTAGCTCTATACGGGTCCCAGCATGCTACTCCATATTCCATAACCGGCCGCACTAAGGCCTTGTAGGCAATTTCCCTGGACCTAGCGCTCCCCTTTTTCAATGTTCTCATTACGAAATGTAATGCCTTCCACGCATTCCTAGATGTGGAATTTACTTGTTCGTCCCATCCAGCATTACTTGCCAGGTACACTCCCAAGTATTTGCAGCTGTCCACCTGTGGAATTTGCACCCCTCCCATGTGATAGTTAACAATAATTTTGCCCTTAGTTCTACTAAAAACAATGGACTTACTTTTCTTGGCATTAATTGACATTTTGTTAGCCGCAGCCCAATTACAGATTTCAATCAAATCATCCTGAAGAGCGGTTTCATGCACTGTATTCCGAATTTTATTATAAATGATACAATCGTCTGCAAACGTTTCACGTTTTATTCTGAATGCACTGTGACTTACATAGATCTATTGTAGTTTCCAGCTACTAGTAGCAGTTATTTATAATGTGACTGAAAATACGAGGTGTGTCCGTAAAATAAGGTCCCCAAGGCGAGGAAGGCTATTACGTGAGATCCGGCAACACTGGCATGTAGTCTTGGCTGGGCACCGTTTCCTGTGTAGCTTCCTATCACTTCCGCCGCCAAGTGTGAGTTGCGTGCGGTGATCCGTTTTCTCTGAGTGCCAAGGGCACTAACCCCACTGAAATTCATCATCAGTTATGCGAAGTCTATGGGCCACAATGTATGGAGGTGAAAAACGTGCGAAAGTGGGTCAGAAAGTTCCAATACGGACGTAAATACGTCCATGAAGAACAGCGTTCTGGTCAGCCTTCGGTGTCAGCCGAAACAATTGCAAAAGTGGAGCAAGAAATGCTTAAAGATCGGCGTGTGACAGTTGACGAGCTGTGCGAACTTATCCCTGAAGTCAGTAAGACTACGATTGACAAGATTTTGACCGAACATTTGCATTATCACAAGGTGTGTGCCAGGTGGCTCCCCAAAATGCTCACCGAAGGTCTCCTGGCTCAGTTTGGATTGGACATCCTCACCCATCCCCCCTATAGTCCAGACTTAGCACCTAGTGCTTAAGAGTTGAAGTCGCACCTGGGTGGAACAAATGTCCATACCGACGATGATTTGAAAACCGAGGTTGAGCGCTAAAGTCGGTTTAGTTAACTGGTGTGCACGTTGGCCGCTGCCTTTGACGAACCCTCATAATCCTTTTACAACCCCCGACCCTCCTTCTCCCAGATCTTTCTGCAAGGTTGCCACCTTGCTCGATACGACATGGGTATCGTATGAGGTTTCGTCTAAATAAATTATCTTATGTCCATTACTGCGAAACTTACTTAGTGCAATGTGCAATGCCCATAAGGAAAATCAAAAATTTCTTGCAAATGTGCAACCAATTCGTCTAAGGTGGGGCGCTCTCCCTTTTGCATAGAATCTATAAATTTCTCGACGAATTAAAACGCATGTGAAATTATCTACTTTAGAGAAACGTTTCCTTTTGTTTTCACACTTGATCGGCGTCTTTGGTATTCCTTTCGTCACAATATTTCTTACTGTATTTCTGTGAATACCCAGAATTTATCATCAGGTTCATTGCATGACCCCTTACCAAAATTATTTGTCAGCACATATTTATATGTGTTCAAAACAAGCGCTTGAATTTGCTTAGAAACAATTCCCGTTATAACTTTCTTTTTTGAGGCTTCTCCAGTAATATAACTCGGCCCAGTTATTCACACTATTGTCATCACTTTGATTATTTTCACTTGACTGAAAGTTATCTACTACTTCATTTGCATTTACCACTGCATTTTCTTCCCACGGTCTCCACATCGTGACACACAACAAATTTCTGCACGTAATGAAACAGATCAACTGGAAATTGGAACTTTGGCAACAGAGACTCCACGTGGAGTAGACCTGTGACTGTCACTTCAAGAAAATCAGGCTTGCTATTGGTCCTCAACGAGAGTGTTCCATTTCTGAAGTGTGGAGATAGATTTATGACGTTCATTAGTGGGCGGGACAGTAGTTTCCTTTGAGCGGCAAACTGCATTCCCGTTCACTAGACAGACTTTACCTGCACAACTTGGCGGGAGAGTGCTATGACAAGGGTATACAAAAACTGCCATAGCGCACGCAAAAGTGCATCGATCGCAATGGTGATTACGTTTAAAAATAGCTGTAAGTTCCGCCTTTCCATCAATCTAACATTCATTTACAATAAACATGTTTTCTATATTAAATAAAATTGGAGAACTTATTTGACGGACACACTATATACTTTAACCCTTGCTAAAAACCAAACAGAAATCCAACGAATAAAGACATTTGTTACATTGCATATTTATCTATGCATTGTAGCTTTTAATTGGTAATGTAGTGTTATTACGTATAAAAGGATATTGCCTGCAGCAGTTTATTGCTTTAAAATATGTGTAACAGAATTGTATTTGTTATTACAGAGGGAATAAAAAAGTTAAACATTGAATATCGCTGAGATTAAGTTAAACCATTATATAAATAAATTAATAGAAAGGGTTTGACCTCAAAATAAAATTGTATAACATAAAAGATGGAAATTAATTGTTCTTTCACACTGGCCGTGTGTAGGCTAAAGTATGGAAAGATAGAGTCAGACTGAAAAATCCAATGTCATTGCCGGAATTTGAACCACGGATCTTCTGGTCTCCGTCCAGCCGCTCTAACCATTGAGCTACTATGGCCAACTTGCCGATATGGCATTAAATTCTCCAACTGTCTAGTAATGTGGGTTTTCGTGACCAGGGCCACTTACCTCACTTTCCTCATAATGCTGAGTGGATACCCGGGACTTAAAATCTGCACACCATGGATGGGATGGAACCAGCGCCGCTTTCCTTAGCCAGGGACCAAGTCGTAGGACGTATCACCGGTAATTTCCAATTCTTTTAAATAATACGTTGTATTTTATCTATTAAGGTTGCATCTTTTAGAAGTTTAGGATTCCAAATATATGACACAAATAATTTAAACATTAACATACTTTATATATTATTGTAAATACCTTATTTGTGCTGAATATTTTATTTGTTCCATGTAAAAATGTTAAGTACGTAAGTTGTGATTGTAGAGAAAAAAATGTTAATAGAGAAATAACAGTAAACTGAATAGCGCAAGAAATGTGGATTGATTATGTGAATTAATTAAAATTCCCGAAGAAGTCTTATCAGGTTGTAGAACATGTGTAGGACATACTTGTGTGAATGTGTGTCCAAATACAGGAGAATATTCGTTGCAATTCATTAATAATTGTGAAAGTACATTGAAACAAATACACTGGTCGACAAGGTTTTTTTCACAAGATATCTGAATAGTGAATCTAGTGGCATTTTCCATCCTGAATTCAGATATGTAGTCAGAATTTTCCCATCAGGCTTAGTTTTTCTGTAAAAGCTAGTATTCAAAATATGATATTAGCATTTTCTTTGACCTGTCATAGGAACCGTTACCTCATATGTAGTTATTTTACTCAATCTGTATTATTGAAATTATTTGCAATGTCATGCTGAAGCGCAATAAAACATGACTGTGCAGGTTCATTGTTGTTGTTTAGACATGTTCAGACCTGTTTGGCATTGTGATGTGTCAGTATTGAGCTGACTGTGAGATTGTTGAGTAGTGAAATATTTCCTTCCTTTCTGTTTAGAAGTGTATTGTGTATGTTGTGCATGTTGTATTTCTGTGCTTTATTTTTTCATCGTGCCAACAAATTGTGTAAATAATGCAGATAATTTCTGCTATATTTGTGGTGAGCTGACCTTCAAGTCTCAGAGGCGAAATTTGACTTCATTTGTAAAGAAGTGTTATAAACTTTACTTTGGCTGTCAAGTTGGTGATTTTGATAAGAGCTGGGCCCCAAATACATGCCGTGTTTCGTGTGTTAGACTGCTGACTGGGTGGAAAAATGGTACACATCATATCCATTTGGAATTCCCATGATTTGGAGGGAGCCGAAGCATCATTTAACTGACTGTTATTTTTGTTTGACAAATATTAAAGGAATCACATCTAAAACAAAATATACAGTTAAGTATCCGAATTTGAAATCTGCAATGAGACCTGTCTTACACAGTGAAGAGTTCCCCGTACCAGTATATGCAGATACGACCTTAAGTGATAACTCTGGTTCTGACCTGACTGAAACTCCAAATGATTCAGATGAAAATAAAAATGATCTTACATATGAAGTCAGTAGCTGTTCATCAGAACCATACTTTCCCAATCAGCAAGACCTTAGTGACCTGATTCGCGATTTAAATCTGTCTAAACAGCAAGCGGAAGTTTTAGCTTCCAGACTGAAAGGGTGGAATCTACTCCAAAAAGATGTAAGAATTAGTAGATATCGTAGCCGCCATAGTGTTTTCAAAGTATACTTCTCTGAAGAAAATAGTATTGTGTTTTGTAATAATATTTGTTGAGTTATGGAAACTCTTGGGCTTCAACACCGGCCAGATGAGTGGCGATTGTTCATAGACTCCTCTAAAGTAAGTTTGAAGGCTGTGCTGCTACATATTGGCAATAAACTTCCATCAATACCGGTAGCGCATGCCGCTGATATGAAAGACACATATGAAAATATGAAACCAGTTTTAGAGAAAATACAATATGGAAAATATGAATGGAATATCTGTGGTGATTTAAATGTCATTGCTTTATTGCTTGGTTTGCAACTTGGGTTCACCAAATTTTGCTGTTTTTTGTGCGAGTGGAACAGCAGAGATAAGAAGTCTCACTACGTTAGAAAGTCATGGCCAAAACGTGAATCTCTTATCCCTGGCCAGAAAAAAGTGGCATGTGTCCCTTTAGTGATGCCTGAAAAAATATTTTTACCTCCATTGCATATTAAGTTAGGAGTTATGAAAAATTTCGTCACAGCTATGGATAAATTTTCTGATGTATTCTTGTACTTGAAGTCGAAATTCTCCAAAGTCAGTGATGCTAAATTGAAAGAAGGAGTTTTTATAGGACCACAAATCCGATCATTAATGGCTGATGAACATTTCGAGGGACTGTTAAATCCACTGGAGAAAGCAGCCTGGCAGTCTTTCAAAAGGTTGTGTTGCAATTGTCTTGGAAACCATAAAGCAGAAAACTATCGTGACATAGTGGCTGATCTTCTGCATTCTTATAAAGCTATGGGATACAACATGTCTTTAAAACTTCACTTCTTGGACTTTCATTTGGACTTCTTCCCCGAAAACCTTGGAGCTGTCAGCGATGAACACGGTGAGCGTTTTCATAAGCAAATTTCTACAATAGAGAAGAGGTACCAAGGCAAGTGGAGTTCCAATATGCTGGCTGACTACTGTTGGACTAAAATGAGAGACGTTCCAGATGCGAAATATACCCGAAAATCACTATCTACCACTTTCTAGGTAAGTTAGAATCAGTAGTTATAATTTTGAGTTAGATAGCTAGTTACGGATTTTTTGGAATATTATAGCAAATTCAAATGAATATCACACAAAACTCCTGCCCGATGGGGAAAAACTGTAATTATATTTGAATTCAGCACGAAAAATACTTTTAGAATCTGTTATTTTAATTCTTGTGAAAGAAAAAAAGAGTTAAATTTTGTCGACCAGTGAACATGCACTTGTTTTATTATAATAAAACAAGTGAATGTTCACTACTTGAATGTATTAATGCAAAAATAACTATTTTACCCTTTTAATCCACGAACCAAGATAAGACTGCTTCCTTAGTCTGGCCTGTCCCTGTAGCTCAGTTGGTAGAACACCTGCCTGCCGTGCTAGGGGCCCCGGGTTCGATTCCTGGCGGTGGGGGCTGGGCTGGGGATTTTTCTCCGACCAAGATAATTCCTCATCTTCCTCAGAGTCTGAAAGTGTGAATGAGAGTAAGAATGTATGCGTCATCTATGGTATCATATGAGGAGCCTTCGTGATCTCATTGTGAAAGAGATGTGTGATAAATCACAAAAGATAATTGATAGCTTCTTCAAAACAAACAAAGAATGTGTAATTAAAATCAGGTGGACCTATTGATCTTACGTTCCAATAAAATTATACAGTACATACAGCAATTTCATTCACAATTTTTCTGTGTGGTGTTCATTTCACTTAATCCAGACATTATCCAGCAACATTAAGCCCCAGTTGGTCCGGATTAACGAAGTTCTACTGTACTTGTTTTGTCTAAATAACAAAATTTAAGATTTTTAAAAGTTGTTGCTCACATTTCGGGTATGAGTCACACATTTTCTGTTGATTACCTTGTGAATCGGCGTAGAACTGATGACGCACCTGTTCTGTAGTTCCGTCATAGGACTGCAGGTCATGCGGCTGTATTAGCAGCCGGCTCACGGATTGGCCAGCTAAGAAAAAAGGACGATCTAATTGGTTCCAATGGGATCTATATTCAGTAAGACAACAAGGGGTGGAGTACGTGACGTGCTTTTCCTAACTGTAATGAACAGTTAACGTCTGCAGGGGGCGTGACGAAACAATGGCTATTGGGAATTTCCTTTCCTTTTTATATCGCAGTGTTTCACTTTGAAAGAGGACAGCATACCAAGCACGCGCGCACTCAAATCCTTGTTTACTTCCCCATGGATGTTCTGCACTTTATTATATGACATTCGATAAAGCTTGCTGAGTTTGTCGTCTTCTGCAGTCTCAGTCAGACAAATTGATGATTGGCTAACAAATATCTCGCAAGACGTGTTTAATGTAGCAAAAATGATATAGGTTATTGTGTATGCGCTAAAATGTAACACACTCGAAGCACTTTAATGCCTCAAATCAAACTATAGTACCACAATTGTTAAAACCCCCTTTTTCCAAAGTAAAACATTTTATTTGGACTCAGCAGATGGTAGGTAGCATGAATAAGATCAAATATCACACATCACACATTGCCAAAACAAGTTGTGATATATTCGCTTTTCATAGTTGTTCTTTTGTCTGTCACAACTAAGTTATATGTATAGAAAAATCTCTCACTATCAGCGTTTGACCAAAGACATTGAAGGGACTTTTCACAGAAATTGCGGTAAGAATCAGCTTTTGTCTTCAATGTCAAAAATGCAGTGGCGGCTGGTGGGTTAAATTATTGGTGGTGCACAAATGAAAAATAAAATACAGAGTACTAATGACTCACCTATTTATACAGATTCTCTGCTCTACTCTCCTTAGACCTGGCGAATCTATCGATAACTTTTGCGTTGAAGTCACTGATCTTCATAACAAAATCTCTCTCAATTGAAAGCATTGCTAATGCTGACAATCGGTCGTGTAACATTGTGTTTCTAGGGAAAGTTTGTATTCTTTTTAAAGTTGGGAAACCTTATTGTTTCTCTAAGGGAATCCTCTGGAAATATCTTAGAAATTTTCTTGATGAAACAAAGTTGAGGCTACCAGATGTTCCGAGAAGCTAAATCTGTCCTTTGCTTCTCTAAAAATGTCACATACTTCAAGAGATTCTCTTCTTTTCACATCATGATCTTCTATTCTTCTCCTCTTAATTGCAGTTTCTTCGTGTTCCTCGATATCCACGCTATTTCTTAACTTTTGCACTTCCCTTTTAAATGCGTTTAGCTGGGCGATGGCAAACGTTGCATTGCAGTCTCGTTTCTGCAGCTGATTGTACAAAATGTCCACGTGTGGCATGATCTTGTAGAAGAAAGACAGCCAGAATACAAAATTATAATCTTTCAAAGTGGCCATAAACCCAGAAGCCTGAACAAGTGTGGCGTTGTTGTTTAACAGAGCTCTCTTCTGAATAACCTCCATGCATTTAATTAAATTCTCCCTGTGTTCGAAAAGCAGAGCACACAGAAGCTAAGCCTGAAGGTCACGCTATAGCCGTTGCTAAGAGTAGGAGGAGCTAGGTTTATAAACCTCCATTTAAGCAATGTATAAGAAGCCACTACCATCTCTTCACCTTCCCGCAACCCCCTCAGAGAGCCTACATTTGGGTGAAATCTTAGGTTAACTCTTCGCTGCAAACCTGCGGCTCCTACAGCTAATCACTGTTTATTTCGACTTCTGCGGTCATGGGCAGCTACAGACGATAAGCGTAATTGAAACATGTTTGTATATAAAACAATGCAAACAAGTACAGCTTTAATGTGCAAAATGCACCTGTTGTATATTCAGAATCAGTGGGTGTTGCGCAAACCTGCAGCCTTATGGAGGAACCGCCCCTGCAAGAGTGCTGTTACTACATCTAATCTGTTATCGTTACCGTCATGGCTTTGCTGTTCAACAATGTCACAAAGCTCTTTGTAATAAAGAAACAAATCAGAATCACAAGTAATATCATTGGTTTTAAATGCATTTAGTTGTTTAAATGCTGTCATTACATGATTTAAATCACCTATACTTGATTTAGTAACTAACCTAGAAGGTTCAAACAAATGATATAGCTTAAATTAATTGGGAGTCCATTAATGACACAAAACAACACTTACTTTTAAATTTTCCCGGAACTAGTTTCTGAGGCCTTCCCTCTATCTTCAGCTGATCCTGGCCGATCTGTACATGAGTGCACTAGAAATAAGGATCACTAAAGGTTTCCCATGGATGTTCAAACTCTGGCAAAGATATGTAAATGACATATTTGCCATAGTGCCAAAAAAACACATCAGTGATGCACTAAAACTTTTAAATATTCAAGAAAAAAGCACCAAGTTCACTGTAGAAGTTGAAAATGACAAGTATTTACCATTTTTAGATCTAAAAATAATCAGAAATAAAAATAGAATAAACTTTGGCAATTACAGAAAACCAACAGAGACAGACAACCACATAAAAGCTAATGGCTACAATCCAAGATCCCACAAACAGGCAATCTTCAATAGTTTAGCACACAGACTGGTAAACATCCCTCTCACAGCAGAAGAATACAAAATAGAATACAACAAAATTATTCAAATAGCATAGTAAAATGACTTTCCCGAATCACTAGTAGACAAAAAAGTGAACTTAGCAAAAAAGAAGAAACTACTAAAGGAAACCACAACCCTCTCAGCTACAGAAACTAAAATGATCTTCAAAAAAATTCACTTACCATCCATGGGCCTTTGATAAATTCAAAAAAGTCTTCAAAAAACAAAACATTCAACTAGCTCCAGTGAACCATTACTCCTTAAAAAACCTAATTTCCTCAAACATCAAAGATGCCATTCCATCTAACAAAAAATCTGGTATATATCAAATTGCATGCTGTGACTGTAGTCAAATTTATATTGGAAAAACCAAAAGAAATTTAGAAACAGGAGCAAAGGAACTCTTTAGGAACATAAAATATAAACAATTAGAAAAATCAGCAGTTGCCACGCATTTTTGGGAAAAAAACCACAACATAAGTCCAGAACCAAAATTACTAAAACATACAACAGGAAAAGAAGAACTGTCCACATGGGAACAAATCTTTATTTCAAAAAATAGGAACAAAGTATTCAATTTCGACATCCCCCAGAAAGATTTGTTCAGCAAGTTCCTCGAACCACCACCAGAGGAGACCGATGACAAAATATTGCCAGTTACACCAATGAGAACTAGTCGATGTCCGGCTGAAGATAGAGGGAAGGCCTCAGAAACTAGTTCCGGGAAAATTTAATAGTAAGTGTTGTTTTGTGTCATTAATCGACTCCCAATTAATTTAATTTATACAACAACACTGTTTTCAACACTTCCATGAAAGGATTTATTAAATGATATAGCCTTTATGGTTATTACATCATCAGTTGCTTTTGTCATAATGGAGTTTAATTTAGTCAAAGTCATACGGCAGCAAACTTTTAGATTCTCTTCTTCTTCTTCTCTAACACTGGGATCCATGATATGATCTACCAGCGTACTTACTCTGTTATCAAAGTCACCACTGTCTAATATTTCACATTTGGCTCTCAGTGTGTTAATTCGGAATAAAACAAGATGAGCCACAGTTTTTCTATTGAAATTCTAATATTGGATCTGTTATCAATCTGCAATTTTCAGAAACATATATTGTTGTTGTTGTACCTTTACAATATTGCAGTACTTGTCATCGCAAAAATTATCATTTAACAAATTTTGCGCAGGAACTGAAAGCTTTTCCTTTAGAAAAGAAATCGACAACTGCATCAAAATATCTGGCAATGTAAACTACTGGATTAAACCAGCTAGACCAGTGTGTCAGTACAGGCAATGGGAACAGTTTAACTTCTAAATCTGCGTGGTTTTCAGTGAGATATTGTTTGAATTCGTTTTTTTAACTTTCGGACATTCCGGAACACATTCTTAAGCACTGAGGGACAATATTTTCATGTTAATGTAATATCTGAGAGTAGCTTCCTAGAAGTTCAGTACCTTTAGTCAGTATACGAGTATTAGGAGTTTTTGCTGTGCACGGTGTGCTATCCAATAAATAACATTTCCAGTTCGCATACAACAAACAGTTCTCAGTATCACGTGTGGTGTCAGTTTATTGTTGCACCGCTTAGCTGTTATCTCAGTGCGCATGATGTCATTGTATTGGTTTTGTTAAGTGTTAAATTTTATCTTGCTTTCGTTAAATTTATAAACATTTTTTCGTCACTTCTGGCGACATGCTACGAAGACATGAATGTTAAATTAAAGTTATATTTTTGTAGTTTGAAATAAATGTAAATTTTTCTATGCAGACTAAAAATAATAGAAATTGTCTCATTTATCACTAAAAGAATATTATTCCCAAGAAAAAGAAAAATTCGCGAAAATTCGCGAAGAAATCGTTAAAAACAAAAATTCTTGCCTGAAACTATAGTGAAGAGTATAAGCGAAAATCAAATATATGTAATGTTAATTGAAGTAAAACTTATATAGGAATTGTTCCGTTGCAAATTTCACCTAAGTAGACGAGAGATGCAGAATGCTGGTAGACAGGATAGAGTAGAATTGCGGTGGGAATTCGGTAGGTCAACCAGAATCGGTAACTATGCCCCCAAGTAATTTGTAATTTCAGTTCTCCAACGTTAAATCATATGATGCTCAAATGAGCCCGGGGTCCACAGAGCTTAGAAATAAATGTGTAGTGTTTAACGCCCGCTTTTACTACATACGGCACCACAGGTGGTGACACTCATGATGCATGAGATGAAGATGGGGCACCGGTGGAATGAGATGGCGGGGGAAACAGGAGGTCCCAGAGAAAACCCGCCCCAACGCCGTGTTGTCCACCACAAATCTCACTTTGCGGTCGCCTGGGATTGAACCCGGGCCGCCTTGGTGAGAGCCAAGCGGTCTAGCCACTGAGCCACAGCGTGGCCTACAGAGCTTAGAGTTACCTAACATTCGTCTATCAGTATAAGGGAAAACGCCGGTTAAAACCTTATCCAGATAACCCACCCTGACCAAGATTCGAACTCGGTACCTCTTGAATGTGAGGCAGACACGCTACCATCTACGTTACGGAGGTGGGCAATACATTGTTTAAGCAAAATATTTACATCCATTTCAATAAATAATTAGTTTCCACGTGAAAGGCAGTTCCCAATTTGGAGATTTTCTTATTTATTATGGTAAATGTCTACTGTAAAAATGAATTACCACAGCATAAACTTCCGATTGCCCCATTCTAATATAGGATAGAGCATATTTCGACACTGCTGAGAAAACCAAATTGTTCATTTGAATGAATAAGTTATTAATTTATACCAAATGATTCCGTGATTATTTTACAGCACATTTTTAGAAATCCTAAGAATCTTTATACCTAATATATAAAAGGTGTAAAAGTAAGAAGTTTTTGAAACTCGGGTCGAAATTCAAAACACGTTTCGGAGCTGTGTAAGAAATGAAGAGAAATCATTTGACACTTTCCACAAAATAACAGACACGTCTAACTAAACTTTTGGTCCTGATTGCATTTAACCTTTTTGTAATTGTTGTAAAGTATTGTCGCGCACCCGTTATCTACGATAGCGCGGCTTGTGTACACAAAGATTCGGCAGATAAAGATAGCACGCAGATAAAGGTCTGCCGAAACAAACAAACTGAGATAAATGGAAATTTCTGGTGCCATCTTGAATGATAGAGATTATTCGGTTTCTAAATTGCTCCGGAACAGTCTGGAATTATCAGATAAGGTATTTAAGAAGGCAACGACTCACCAAGTGGGAGTCAAGCAGTAAACATTTGTTATAACGAGAGCTGATGTAATCAGAACGTTTTTTGTTATTGTCATTGACCTTGGTAGATTGTGGTGTATATGTGATGTAATGTTGGTACGTGAGAATTGAATAGTGTATCTCTACGGAAATAAAGAACATTTGCAATATCTGCAACTAGGACTTTTAATTCTACGAACCCAAAAAGTCACAGTATTTTATCTCTTGCCAACCAAATTTTGGCTTTAAAACTAAAAGTTACTAAATACATCCTCGTAAAATAATTATTTAATATTATTATAAAATGTGTAAAAAAATATTTAAATCTGTTTAAATATGTGGTTTAGGAATCAATATGGAATATTAGAATAAGCAAGAAAAATGGTTAAACTCCAGTAGGTCATGAGATGACACTATATGTAAATAAAAATATATTAATTTCTTTTATTGGTAGTTTTAAGAATGAGATTACATAATGTGTGACGTGGACCACTGAGAATTGAGTTTGAGTGGTAGGATGGTAACGAGAAGAGAAAGATTCAATAATCTTGTGGAGAAAGATTTACGAAAGAAAGCGTCTTGCGATGGTGACCGCGAAGTGAACAAACATGTCTGCATTTGCAATTACTGAAGTGAATGGACGTACAATTGTGTAGGAAATATGTAAATTATGTACTATAATCTAAAGAGATAAACTTCATTTACAATTTCTGCGTAAATATTGGTTTGTCTCATAAATTCGTTCGATTCTTGTTACGTGTTTACGACAAAAAACGCCTGCACTGTATGCCAGCATCACAACTACGGCAACGAAGTTGACTAATTATGTAGGGGTAATCTGTTTACATACGCAAGGTCATCGAAAGTAAACAAGGCAATGAACTTTTCAAAACAAACTTTATTTTGTGCAGTATGCACCATTATTATCAATAACATATCTCCATTTCTCAGGAAGCTTATAAATTCCATTTTTCCAAAATCTTGCAGTTTTATGGTTGACGAACTCTTCTACGGCGAGTCTGCAATCCTCCAAGGAAGTAAGGCGTTTGCCATTAAGGAAGTTTTGCAGGGATCGGAATAAATGATAGTCGGATGGGGCAATGTCTGGAGAATAAGGCGGGTGATGTAACACATCCGAGTCGAAATCCCGTAATTTCTGACGAGTTACCATAGAAGTGTGTGGTTTGGCATTGTCTTGATGAAAGACGACTCCACCATTAGATGCTAATTCTGGCCTTTTCTCTCCTAGGGCAACCTTCAGACGATCCAACTGAGAACAGTATTTCTCTGAATTGATGGTCTCCCCAGGAGGAAGAAATTCGTAATAAATAATTCCTTTCCAGTCCCACCAAATGCACAGCATAATCTTCTCAGGATGAAGCCCTGGTTTAGGAATTGAGAGTGGTGGTTCCCCTTTCTTACGCCATGACTTTCTCTTTCGGATGTTGTTGTACAGAATCCACTTTTCGTCTTCTGTAACCAGCTGTTTCAGAAAAGGGACAGTTTCATTGCGTCTTATCAATGCGTCACAGATGGAAACGCGCTGAACTAAATTTTGTTCACTCAGTTCGTGCGGAACCCATACATCCCGAAGATTTACCTAACCAAGTTTCTTTAGGTGCCTGGCTACAGTTGCATGAGATAAGTTTAGCTCCTGACGTACCTCCCGAGTTGTTATTCTGGGGTTGTTCGTAATCATGTCCTTTATCCTTTCCTCATCCGTAACCACAGGTCGTCCAGAACGAGGTTTGTCTTTCACAGAGAAGTTCCCAGCTCGAAATCGAGTAAACCATTTTTGACATGCCCGATTCGTCAGTGCATCTTCTCCGTAAACAGCACAAATTTTCCGTTGAGTTTGTGAGGCGGTTTTACCTTTACGGTAATAAAACAACATTAAATGTCGAAAATGTTCCTTCTTGCCTTCCATATTAACAATCACAAGTTACAACTCCACACTGTTGCATCCACAAACTCGTACTGAAGTTTGGTTACCAATTCTTACATAAGTTAACCTATTTACCTTAGGCCATGAGGTCGCTGTTGTTTGTGTTCATAGCATTCTTTTCAGTTATTGTATTTGTAAACAAACCCCATATTGTTAGAAAACTTCTTTGATGTAAAAGTAATGGAGGTATGCAGTGTTCTCAGGAGTTCTTAGTCGTAAACACGTAACTAGAATCGAACGAATTTATGAGACAACCCGAATTGCATTGATCAAGCGCATTGTATATCTACGTGATGTCGTTTTATGTAAATTTATTACTCCGAATTAAAATAATTAAATTATATTAATTTTAAAAGAATAGAATTATTTCTTCAGAAGATGAAAAGTTAATTCCTTAGCTTGAGACCACGCCTGAGTTAACGGAGTTCTCATGCACCGACTGGAGCAGCGCCGGAGATCGTCTAGGGGCATCGCTACGTCTGATTGCCAGATCTGAACAGAAGACTCGGATCGAGAAGCATCTACAATGTATGATTTCTTCGTCATTTTCTTCTCGGAGGGCTGAACTCAACCAGCAACCCCAGACGCAACGCAGGACGAGTGCAGGTAAGGAAACTCCCCTACCACATCATCAGCATTAAAAATCCCGCTACACATAATATAAAATAAACCTATATACATTTAAAAATCAAAAATATAGTTTGTCAACTATTTTAGCCTCTTTTGTATTTAACGTTTACAGAACTGCTACAACTTTTGGACTTCACTGTACTTCCCCATTCACACATACAAATATATTCCCATTTGCACAATGATTTGCATTTTCAATGGAATGCAATTTCTGTAATGTAAATGCATTAACCACTCCATTATTTATATGTGCCATGATTATGTTTTATGTATGTGGGACTTTCCAGAACAAAGAACGTTAAATTAAAATGTTCCATATGAAAATTGACTTACTGCATGCTTCAGAACAAGACGCGCACACCAATACATACACTGATTCAAGGAAACAAATATTAAGTGCATACTTAAAGAATGTTCATAAGGGAAGCATCACAATATGATGGATGGCTTAGAAATACAGGCATGACGTAAGACTTCCTTGCGGAATTTCAGAACTGCAATATTGTATCATTTAAAGGGTGTTCACAAATCTTTAAAAATATAGTGTGACGCACAAATATTACTTTCCCTACCAACGACAAATTAATATTTATTTATTGTTTATTTTTTATTATGGACGTAAGAAGCGTAAGTCTAATTACAGTATTCATAATAACACCTAGTTGCATAGAGTAATTTATACTCAACTTACATACAAGAAACAAACAAAAGAACACTTATCCCTGTGCAAGGGGTTCTGTGTTCCATTCCCGGCTGTGCAAATGAAATTGTTCTCTTGCCAAGTTTATTCCTTAGTCTTCCTAGAGTTTGTAAATATTAATGAGATGTGAATATATGTGTGTGTACGAAAGAGAGAGATATTTAATATCCAAATCAACAGCTACATGTGAGTTAACTACGTTACTGATAGACGAAATGTTTAAAAGGAAAGGCCGCTGGAACTATTATTGAAATTAAAGGACAGATATAAATGGAGCAAGTAAACAAAAATAAAGATAAGAAATAGAAAATAAAATTAAAGAAGGTGTGATAACTAATTGTACAATTATTTCTAATTTCGATAATTATGTTAATCTATGAAAACATTAGTTATTAATTATGCAATTTTTAACTGTTTCAGACTCCTAAAAGTCTACAACAAACAAAGCTTATTATATAAATACTGTTGATAATGATGACAAAGTGCTTCATTTGTTAGTTCAAAAGCAATGTACAATCAGCCTTTCTTTTACACAAATGCAGTGTGATCCATATAAACCTGAACCATTCCAATAGGCCATAACGTTTGCACCAATAATAGGACACATGTACAACTTTGGGAGAATATAATACACAATTGGGAGATTACATTACACTATTTACATCTCAGAGAAAATGTTGTAAGTGTCCTCCACCAGCATCTATACATGTTTGTACTCGTCTCATATTCTCTGAAGTTTTACGGAGAGTATCCTCACCAACGTTACTTATTTCGGTTCGAATGGATTCCTTGAGAACATCAATTGCCCGTGGTCAATTTTTGTATACTCTATTTTTAGATACCCCCATAAAAACAACCGGTGAGGTTAGGTCAGGTGATCTGGGGAGACCACAGAACTTTTGAGATTATTGATTACCAAAGAAACTGGTTACAAGTTTCATACTGTCATTACATGTATGGCACGTTGCTCCATCTTGCTGGAAATAACCTTCTCTCAATTCGATATCATCTCCATAAAACTTCAGAGAATATGGTGAGACGAGTAAAAACATGTGTAGATGCTGGTGGAGGACACTTCCAACATTTTCTCTGCGATATAAATAGTGTAATTTAATCTCCCAATTGTGTATTCTACTCTCCCAAATTTGCACGTGTGTTCTATTATTGGTTCAAATGTTATGGCGTATTGAAATGGTTCAGGTTTATATGGATCACACTAAACTACACTTCGATATGTCTTTACAATGTTCCTCCAAAGTCCACCTCTAAATGGAGCGATATTCACACGTAATTCCGTTTGCTGCCGCTTTCACAACTTGGCAACCCCGCACTAGGCTCGAAGCACCACAATGCTTCTACATCTACTCATTACTGGCTGCCTGTCGGGATTTTATCGGTTTTTATGTAAGTGCTGGGCGCGGTAGAACCTTATAGAATTGGATCATTCTCGAAACATGGTCCAGAAAGTTCTTTTGCATAGTAGCAAAACAGTTCTCTCTCGGTCTCATGACGTCAGCTCGTGAAGGCACCCACACTGCCAGTCAATAAGCAACGAGATGGTGCTCTTACTCCCACTTCTTTGTGATGGCAGCTAAGGTGTTCGATTTGACTCTTTCCTTCCAAAGAGACAGTAATGGTGACGTAATCTCTCGATAGGCCACGCAAATGCCAAAGCCTTAATTGTTAAAACACAACTGTACAGATTTTTTTCCGCTTCATCATTGGATGCACCACCAAAACGTTTTAAATTGCCGTCCATTTTGTTAATCGAGTATAATGCTTAGGTAATAATTTTTGTTGAGCGATTTGTGGAAATACAGTTAGCGATACTACCTAAACAAAAGAATTACTTAGTGATAAATGGTACAAAACAAAACAATGGCCAGGTACTTGGGAATGAAGGTGTGTCATTTCTCTATTGCCCAATATCTACCAGTTTTGCTTTTTCTAGTAGAGAAACTACTGTATTCAACCCAGAATACTTTTTGAGCGTCCTGAATCCAAAAACAGCATTTTATAAAAATTTGTGTGTACATGTGAACAAAAAGAGCAAGAAGTTAGTTAAATACAAGGTAAAAATGCCTTTAATTTTGAATTAAGGGGTTCCAAAACATACATAAAATCAAATTTTTTGGTGGATAATGCATTACTTCTCCTACTTATACATAGCAGAAACAGACGAAGTCTAAAGTCATCCAACAAGGGCGTGACTGTACACACTTTTCTGAATTGTGATGCACTTCTAGAAGCGGACGACGTTGCCGTCCGTTTTGTCGATATGTTTTTCAATTTCAATAATTATTTAGGTGTTATAAATTTAGATACCCGTAAAATAATGTATTATTATTGTTGTTGTATAGTGGCGACCACATGCTATACAGGTGATTAAAAAGAGTCGTTAAATAAATGACCCAAATTGTGTCCGTAATAATGTACTGGTGACAGTGACATATCAAAATTGCATTCCCTTTTTAAATGACTGCCGTTATTGCATTTCCCACTTCAGACGCTTTCAGTACGATAGAGAATTTATTAAAGCTCAGCTGTTATACGTACTCAGTCTCCTGGATTGGTTATTTGAGGGAGAAATGATCCGCAAGCTAGTATATCCAATTCATCTTAGATATGATGATTTTACTATTTCCAAGAATTTAAGTATCAGTTCATACTGTAGCTTAATAGGGACATATAAGAAATATCTAAGTTAGGAGTGCAGTTGAAGCCATCATAAGAATTGGTTTAAAGAAACAATGAATGATTATACATGTAAGATAACATCCAAGCTACCAACCTAGAAACTAAAATCTGATGCCACACGGTCACACTATTTTTAGTATTTTCAACCGACCGGTTGGTTTTAACCATTGAGTTAACATAGTGACGTATGAACATGACATAAAATTCTCCAACTAACTCGTGTTTTCCGCGGTAAACCACTAGGAATTCTCATAAACACATGACAAAGCTACCTTAATGACGACTTACTAGGCTGTAAGTACTTTAAGGTCCGGGCTTAATAGTAAACCACTAGGAGTTCTCATAAACACTTGATACAACTACCTTAATGGCGACTTACTATGCTGTAAGTACTTTAAGGTCCGGGCTTTATAGTAAACCACTAGGAGTTCTCATAAACACATGAGACAACTACCTTAATGACGACTTACTATGCTGTAAGTACTTTAAGGTCCGGGCTTTATAGTAAACCACTAGGAGTTCTCATAAACACACGAGACAACTACCTTAATGACGACTTACTATGCTGTAAGTACTTTAAGACCCGGGCTTTATAGTAAACCACTAGGAGTTCTCATAAACACATGAGACAACTACCTTAATGACGACTTACTATGCTGTAAGTACTTTAAGGCCCGGGCTTTATAGTAAAGCACTAGGAGTTCTCGTAAACATATAAGACAACTACCTTAATGACGACTTACTATGCTGTAAGTACTTTAAGACCCGGGCTTTATAGTAAACCACTAGGAGTTCTCATAAACACATGAGACAACTACCTTAATGATGACTTACCATGCTGTAAGTACTTTAAGGTCCAGGCTTTATAGTAAACCACTAGGAGTTCTCATAAACACATGAGACAACTACCTTAATGATGACTTACTATGCTGTAAGTACTTTAAGGTCCGGGCTTTATAGTAAACCACTAGGAGTTCTCATAAACACATGAGACAACTACCTTAATGACGACTTACTATGCTGTAAGTACTTTAAGGCCCGGGCTTTATAGTAAACCACTAGGAGTTCTCATAAACACATGAGACAACTACCTTAATGATGACTTACTATGCTGTAAGTACTTTAAGGTCCGGGCTTTATAGTAAACCACTAGGAGTTCTCATAAACACATGAGACAACTACCTTAATGACGACTTACTATGCTGTAAGTACTTTAAGGCCCGGGCTCTATAGTTCGAACCACTAGGAGTTCTCATAAACACATGAGACAACTACCTTAATGGTGACTTACTATGTTGTAAGTACTTTAAGACCCGGGCTTTATAGTAAACCACTAGGAGTTCTCATAAACACATGAGACAACTACCTTAATGACGACTTACTATGCTGTAAGTACTTTAAGGCCCGGGCTTTATAGTAAACCACTAGGAGTTCTCATAAACATATGAGACAACTACCTTAATGACGACTTACTATGCTGTAAGTACTTTAAGACCCGGGCTTTATAGTAAACCACTAGGAGTTCTCATAAACACATGAGACAACTACCTTAATGACGACTTACTATGATGTAAGTACTTTAAGACCCGGGCTTTATAGTAAACCACTAGGAGTTCTCATAAACACATGAGACAACTACCTTAATGACGACTTACTATGCTGTAAGTACTTTAAGACCCGGGCTTTATAGTAAACCACTAGGAGTTCTCATAAACACATGAGACAACTACCTTAATGACGACTTACTATGCTAAAAGTACTTTAAGGCCCGGGCTTTATAGTAAACCACTAGAAGTTCTCATAAACATATCAGACAACTACCTTAATGACGACTTACTATGCTGTAAGTACTTTAAGACCCGGGCTTTATAGTAAACCACTAGAAGTTCTCACAAACACATGAGACAACTACCTTAATGACGACTTACTATGCTGTAAGTACTTTAAGGTCCGGGCTTTATAGTAAACCACTAGTAGTTCTCATAAACACATGAGACAACTACCTTAATGACGACTTACTATACTGTAAGTACTTTAAGGCCCGGGCTTTATAGTAAACCACTAGGAGTTCTCACAAACACATGAGACAACTACCTTAATGGTGACTTACTATGTTGTAAGTACTTTAAGACCCGGGCTTTATAGTAAACCACTAGGAGTTCTCATAAACACATGAGACAACTACCTTAATGACGACTTACTATGCTGTAAGTACTTTAAGGCCCGGGCTTTATAGTAAACCACTAGGAGTTCTCATAAACATATGAGACAACTACCTTAATGACGACTTACTATGCTGTAAGTACTTTAAGACCCGGGCTTTATAGTAAACCACTAGGAGTTCTCATAAACACATGAGACAACTACCTTAATGACGACTTACTATGATGTAAGTACTTTAAGACCCGGGCTTTATAGTAAACCACTAGGAGTTCTCATAAACACATGAGACAACTACCTTAATGACGACTTACTATGCTGTAAGTACTTTAAGACCCGGGCTTTATAGTAAACCACTAGGAGTTCTCATAAACACATGAGACAACTACCTTAATGACGACTTACTATGCTAAAAGTGCTTTAAGGCCCGGGCTTTATAGTAAACCACTAGAAGTTCTCATAAACATATCAGACAACTACCTTAATGACGACTTACTATGCTGTAAGTACTTTAAGACCCGGGCTTTATAGTAAACCACTAGAAGTTCTCACAAACACATGAGACAACTACCTTAATGACGACTTACTATGCTGTAAGTACTTTAAGGTCCGGGCTTTATAGTAAACCACTAGTAGTTCTCATAAACACATGAGACAACTACCTTAATGACGACTTACTATACTGCAAGTACTTTAAGGCCCGGGCTTTATAGTAAACCACTAGGAGTTCTCACAAACACATGAGACAACTACCTTAATGGCGACTTACTATGTTGTAAGTACTTTAAGGTCCGGGCTTTATAGTAAACCACTAGGAGTTCTCATAAACACATGAGACAACTACCTTAATGGTGACTTACTATGTTGTAAGTACTTTAAGGTCCGGGCTTTATAGTAAACCACTAGGAGTTCTCATAAACACATGAGACAACTACCTTAATGATGACTTACTATGTTGTAAGTACTTTAAGGTCCGGGGTTTATAGTAAACCACTAGGAGTTCTCATAAACACATGAGACAACTACCTTAATGGTGACTTACTATGTTGTAAGTACTTTAAGGTCCGGGCTTTATAGTAAACCACTAGGAGTTCTCATAAACACATGAGACAACTACCTTAATGGTGACTTCCTAAGTTGTAAGTACTTTAAGGTCCGGGCTTTATAGTAAACCACTAGGAGTTCTCATAAACACATGAGACAACTACCTTAATGATGACTTACTATGTTGTAAGTACTTTAAGGTCCGGGCTTTATAGTAAACCACTAGGAGTTCTCATAAACACATGAGACAACTACCTTAATGACGACTTACTATGCTGTAAGTACTTTAAGGTCCGGACTTTATAGTAAACCACTAGGAGTTCTCATAAACACATGAGACAACTACCTTAATGACGACTTACTATGCTGTAAGTACTTTAAGGCCCGGGCTAATAGTAAACCACTAGGAGTTCTAATAAACACATGAGACAACTACCTTAATGGCGACTTACTATGTTGTAAGTACTTTAAGGTCCGGACTTTATAGTAAACCACTAGGAGTTCTCATAAACACATGAGACAACTACCTTAATGGCGACTTACTATGTTGTAAGTACTTTAAGGTCCGGGCTTTATAGTAAACCACTAGGAGTTCTCATAAACACATGAGACAACTACCTTAATGGCGACTTACTATGTTGTAAGTACTTTAAGTTCCGGGCTTTATAGTAAACCACTAGGAGTTCTCATAAACAGATGAGACAACTACCTTAATGACGACTTACTATGCTGTAAGTACTTTAAGACTCGGGCTTTATAGTAAACCACTAGGAGTTCTCATAAACACATGAAACAACTACCTTAATGACGACTTACTATGTTGTAAGTACTTTAAGGTCCGGGCTTTATAGTAAACCACTAGGAGTTCTCATAAACACATGAGACAACCACCTTAATGACGACTTACTATGCTGTAAGTACTTTAAGACCCGGGCTTTATAGTAAACCACTAGGAGTTCTCATAAACACATAAGACAACTACCTTAATTGAGACTTACTGTGCTAGGGTAGGGCGGGGCTATTCTGCTCACGGGGCTATTTCGCCCGAAATAAGCAAATTGCTTTACTGCCCAACAATCATGGGCAGCGATGACTTGCCTGCCAGTTCATTGTCAAGCTTGGTGCTGGTCCAACTTGAGGCTGTGTGCTGCTGCTTTAATAGTATTAACAGAAGAAGATCACAAGGTAAGTAAGTCTTGTTTAAGAAATTTAGTTTGTAACTTGTGGTCTAGTATCTGCATATAGAAAGATTTTTTATTGAAAACCAATGTCAGTGTAGGTTATAGTTTGGCTTACGTCATGCATAGCGGATGGTGCGTTTCTTTTATCATAGCTCTCACATAGTGCGCAATTTCAAAAGTTCAACATTTGGGGCTATTCGTCCCAAGTAAAGAGGGGCTATTCTCGCCCAGTTATAATATAGGGTCTTTTGTACTCTTTTAACCTAATTATTTCTTATACAACTATTACTGAATTTTATTTGATCGTTTCAGATGATACACACATATAAAGAAAGGAAGCTGTAACGAAACTGAACGAGGACGACATTGCTCGTGCTGTTACGAGCGTATTAAACGGCGATGTAAGTATGAGATGAGCAGAGTACCTTACTCTACACTCAAGTATCGTGTTCCTGCACATCAACGTCAAGAAGCATTAGGAAGAGGAGTGTACAAATCAGTTGGACATCCTACAGTGTTCAGTTTGGAGGAGGAGAAAAATTTAGTTTCCAGGTTAAAATACTTAGCAGCAAGAGACTTTGGATGTACACCGGAGCAAAAAGAAAAGCGTAGACCTATACTAAGACTAAATTGTGTGAATAGTAAGTCAAGTGATGACTTGGTTCCAGCCCAAATAGAATACAGAGATGAGGAAGATGCACCATGTGGATTTTGTAGGTTTAAGGTTTATTCTCCGAAACCAGCAACCAAAGGAGACTGGATCAAATGCCAGAAATGTGGACTATGGGTTTGACGAATTGTGCGTTGGTGCAGTCGGTAAGAAAAACTTCATTTGTGGCAAATTTATTTAATTAAAATACAAAAGTACTGTGAGTGGTAATAGCCCAGGGCCTGGCGACATAGTCTGAGGTTTCCTTTCTGGGCAACGTTCGCTTGTTTTATTTGATCACAACTATAGCAAGTAAAATATTATCACCCGAACGTCGGAATTACCGATAGAACCGGCCGGCAGTAGGGCCAAATGGGAAGCATTTAGCCCACGCCTACCCATTTATCTCGTGTCACTAACTGAGGGGATGATTAGTAGAGCGGCACGAGCCCTGTACCGTCTCTTTCCCCTCCCACTAGACGTCTCGAAACCTCGGGATAATTCTGCGAGCCGCGAACCTTCCAGAAACGGTGATCTTCCCTATATAAGGCTGCAGTGGACGAGTCAGTTCAGTTCTTGGCGAGCAGCTGTGAGGAGCGCCGAGTGAGTGAATGGACCGGAAGACTGTGTACGTGTATCAGAGGAGTTGTACGTAACTGTGAGTGTAGAGTGGACCTGTGACAGACGAACTGGCGAATTATAATTGTGTGCGCTACGTAACTCTATGTAATCGGCAAGTGTTTCAACTGTAATTTGGTGGAAATAAAGAACTGTTTGAGTTTGTGCAATTGGACTTTTAATTTCTCGAACCCACAAAGTCAAAATATGTATCTTTATAACATCTGCACGCTTTAAGGTATTAATAAAGACTGTTTTCCTCTATTTTAACACCAAAATTGTTTTTATAACACCATAAATTTGAAATGAGCGGATAGCCCCGCTTTACCCTATAACTACTTTAAGTCCCGGGATTTATAGTTCAACCACTATTAGGTTAATAAATGTAAATCATTCTTTCACATTAGCCGTCTACATGAGAGGGTTTAGAAAAGTAGAGACAAAATGAAAAATTCAGTGCCAAAGCCGAGATTTGAACCACGGATCTCTCGGTTTTGAACCTCAAATCCGAGCTAACTCTACCCTTCCAAGTTACACATTTGTCAAGTACTTACCTTCCTTTTTACTTCTTATTTCTTTCTTCCCTATCGTGGAAAGAGTACCTATGGTATTTTCAAGCCATCAGAAACTTCAATATACAGAATGTAACAAAAGGGTAAATCAAAATTTTGGGAAAGCGTTTATTGCATATAGAGAACAAAAAGATGTTATACTAATATGGTAGAATGCCTTCTCTACAACTCTGGTTATACGGTAAGATGTGTAATAATACTTAGCTGTCCTGTTTCCATAACTCTACAACAGAACAGTGGTTTACTTTGCAGTAGTAAGCTTTCGGCTTTACATCTGATTAAATTGGTTGGAGGTGATGCGTTTAACCGTAGTTGTCATTGTTTTAGGCACCGTTACTTGTTCATGCACGATGGAGTCCACCCTCATATCAGGCTTTCTGTCCGTCGATTACTAAATAGCAGGTTTCCTGGTAGATGGATAGGAAAAGGTGGACCAATACCGTGGCCTCCACGCTCGCCTCACTTAAACCCACTAAATACTTATCGATGGAGAACAATTGAAATCTCTTATTTATGCAACTCCAGTTCCAAAGGTAGAGACTCTACATCAGTGGTGTCACAGAGAGGAAAGAGGATGGATACCTTCTGCCCCTCTGAAAAATTAAATGCAATAGCCGGTATTTGAACCACGATCTTCTGGTCTCCATCCAGCCGCTCTACTCCATTGAGCTACTATGGCCAACGTACGGATATGACATTAAATTATCCAATTATTCTCCGATTCTTCAATGGTAAACTACGAGTCAGTTGGAAAACGGAGATCAGAAGATCCGTAGTTCAAATCCCAGTCTGGCTCTACCCTTTCATAGTGCGTCCTACACACGGCCAGAGTGAAAGAACAATTAATTTCCATTAATTGTACCTAATAGTGGTCCTAACTATAAAGTCAGGGCCTTAAAGTACTTACTGCATAGTAAGTCGTCATTAAGGTAGTTGTCTCATGTGTTTATGGGAACTCCTAGTGGTTTACTATAAAGCCCGGACCTTAAAGTACTTACAGCATAGCAAGTCGTCATTAAGGTAGTTGTCTCATGTGTTTATGAGAACTCCTAGTGGTTTACTATAAAGCCCGGGCCTTAAAGTACTTACAGCATAGTAAGTCGTCATTAAGGTAGTTGTCTCATGTGTTTATGAGAACTCCTAGTGGTTTACTATAAAGCCCGGGCCTTAAAGTACTTACAGTATAGTAAGTCGTCATTAAGGTAGTTGTCTCTTGTGTTTATGAGGACTCCTAGTGGTTTACTATAAAGCCCGGGCCTTAAAGTACTTACAGCATAGTAAGTCGCCATTAAGGTAGTTGTCTCATGTGTTTATGAGAACTCCTAGTGGCTTACTATAAAGCCCGGGCCTTAAAGTACTTACAGCATAGTAAGTCGTCATTAAGGTAGTTGTCTCATGTGTTTATGACAACTCCTAGTGGTTTACTATAAAGCCCGGGCCTTAAAGTACTTACAGCATAGTAAGTCGTCATTAAGGTAGTTGTCTCATGTGTTTATGAGAACTCCTAGTGGTTTACTATAAAGTCCGGGTCTTAAAGTACTTACAGCATAGTAAGTCGTCATTAAGGTAGTTGTCTGATGTGTTTATGAGAACTCCTAGTGGTTTACTATAAAGTCCGGGTCTTAAAGTACTTACAGCATAGTAAGTCGTCATTAAGGTAGTTGTCTCATGTGTTTATGACAACTCCTAGTGGTTTACTATAAAGTCCGGGTCTTAAAGTACTTACAGCATAGTAAGTCGTCATTAAGGTAGTTGTCTCATGTGTTTATGAGAACTCCTAGTGGTTTACTATAAAGTCCGCGTCATAAAGTACTTACAGCATAGTAAGTCGTCATTAAGGTAGTTGTCTGATGTGTTTATGAGAACTCCTAGTGGTTTACTATAAAGTCCGGGTCTTAAAGTACTTACAGCATAGTAAGTCGTCATTAAGGTACTTGTCTCATGTGTTTATGAGAACTCCTAGTGGTTTACTATAAAGTCCGGGCCTTAAAGTACTTACAGCATAGTAAGTCGTCATTAAGGTAGTTGTCTCATGTTTATGAGAACTCCTAGTGGTTTACTATAAAGTCCGGGCCTTAAAGTACTTACAGCATAGTAAGTCGTCATTAAGGTACTTGTCTCATGTGTTTATGAGAACTCCTAGTGGTTTACTATAAAGTCCGGGCCTTAAAGTACTTACAGCATAGTAAGTCGTCATTAAGGTAGTTGCCTCATGTGTTTATGACAACTCCTAGTGGTTTACTATAAAGCCTGGGCCTTAAAGTACTTACAGCATAGTAAGTCGTCATTAAGGTAGTTGTCTCATGTGTTTATGAGAACTCCTAGTGTTTACTATAAAGCCCGGTTCTTAAAGTACTTACAGCATAGTAAGTCGCCATTAAGGTAGTTGTCTCATGTGTTTATGAGAACTCCTAGTGGTTTACTATAAAGCCCGGACCATAAAGTACTTACAGCATAGTAAGTCGTCATTAAGGTAGTTGTCTCATGTGTTTCTGAGAACTCCTAGTGGTTTACTATAAAGCCCGGGCCTTAAAGTACTTACAGCATAGTAAGTCGTCATTAAGGTAGTTGTCTCATGTGTTTATGAGAACTCCTAGTGGTTTACTATAAAGCCCGGGCCTTAAAGTACTTACAGCATAGTAAGTCGTCATTAAGGTGGTTGTCTCATGTGTTTCTGAGAACTCCTAGTGGTTTACTATAAAGCCCGGGCCTTAAAGTACTTACAGCATAGTAAGTCGTCATTAAGGTAGTTGTCTCATGTGTTTATGAGAACTCCTAGTGGTTTACTATAAAGCCCGGGCCTTAAAGTACTTACAGCATAGTAAGTCGTCATTAAGGTAGTTGTCTCATGTGTTTATGAGAACTCCCAGTGGTTTACTATAAAGCCCGGGCCTTAAAGTACTTACAGCATAGTAAGTCGTCATTAAGGTAGTTGTCTCATGTGTTTATGAGAACTCCTAGTGGTTTACTATAAAGCCCGGGCCTTAAAGTACTTACAGCATAGTAAGTCGTCATTAAGGTAGTTGTCTCATGTGTTTATGAGAACTCCTAGTGGTTTACAATAAAGTCCGGGCCTTAAAGTACTTACAGCATAGTAAGTCGTCATTAAGGTAGTTGTTTCATGTGTTTATGAGAACTCCTAGTGGTTTACTATAAAGCCCGGGCCTTAAAGTACTTACAGCATAGTAAGTCGTCATTAAGGTAGTTGTTTCATGTGTTTATGAGAACTCCTAGTGGTTTACTATAAAGCCCGGACCATAAAGTACTTACAGCATAGTAAGTCGTCATTAAGGTAGTTGTCTCATGTGTTTCTGAGAACTCCTAGTGGTTTACTATAAAGCCCGGGCCTTAAAGTACTTACAGCATAGTAAGTCGTCATTAAGGTAGTTGTCTCATGTGTTTATGAGAACTCCTAGTGGTTTACTATAAAGCCCGGGCCTTAAAGTACTTACAGCATAGTAAGTCGTCATTAAGGTGGTTGTCTCATGTGTTTCTGAGAACTCCTAGTGGTTTACTATAAACCCCGGGCCTTAAAGTACTTACAGCATAGTAAGTCGTCATTAAGGTAGTTGTCTCATGTGTTTATGAGAACTCCTAGTGGTTTACTATAAAGCCCGGGCCTTAAAGTACTTACAGCATAGTAAGTCGTCATTAAGGTAGTTGTCTCATGTGTTTATGAGAACTCCTAGTGGTTTACTATAAAGTCCGGGCCTTAAAGTACTTACAGCATAGTAAGTCGTCATTAAGGTAGTTGTTTCATGTGTTTATGAGAACTCCTAGTGGTTTACTATAAAGTCCGGGCCTTAAAGTACTTACAGCATAGTAAGTCGTCATTAAGGTAGTTGTCTCATGTGTTTATGAGAACTGCTAGTGGTTTACTATAAAGCCCGGACCTTAAAGTACTTACAGCATAGTAAGTCGTCATTAAGGTAGTTGTCTCATGTGTTTATGAGAACTCCTAGTGGTTTACTATAAAGCCCGGACCTTAAAGTACTTACAGCATAGTAAGTCGTCATTAAGGTAGTTGTCTCATGTGTTTCTGAGAACTCCTAGTGGTTTACTATAAAGTCCGGGCCTTAAAGTACTTACAGCATAGTAAGTCGTCATTAAGGTAGTTGTCTCATGCGTTTATGAGAACTCCTAGTGGTTTACTATAAAGCCCGGGCCTTAAAGTACTTACAGCATAGTAAGTCGCCATTAAGGTAGTTGTCTCATGTGTTAATGAGAACTCCTAGTGGTTTACTATAAAGCCCGGACCTTAAAGTACTTACAGCATATTAAGTCGCCATTAAGGTAGTTGTCTCATGTGTTTATGAGAACTCCTAGTGGTTTACTATAAAGCCCGGACCTTAAAGTACTTACAGCATAGTAAGTCGTCATTAAGGTAGTTGTCTCATGTGTTTATGAGAACTCCTAGTGGTTTACTATAAAGCCCGGGCCTTAAAGTACTTACAGCATAGTAAGTCGTCATTAAGGTAGTTGTCTCATGTGTTTATGAGAACTCCTAGTGGTTTACTATAAAGTCCGGGCCTTAAAGTACTTACAGCATAGTAAGTCGTCATTAAGGTAGTTGTTTCATGTGTTTATGAGAACTCCTAGTGGTTTACTATAAAGTCCGGGCCTTAAAGTACTTACAGCATAGTAAGTCGTCATTAAGGTAGCTGTCTCATGTGTTTATGAGAACTGCTAGTGGTTTACTATAAAGCCCGGACCTTAAAGTACTTACAGCATAGTAAGTCGTCATTAAGGTAGTTGTCTCATGTGTTTATGAGAACTCCTAATGGTTTACTATAAAGCCCGGACCTTAAAGTACTTACAGCATAGTAAGTCGTCATTAAGGTAGTTGTCTCATGTGTTTCTGAGAACTCCTAGTGGTTTACTATAAAGTCCGGGCCTTAAAGTACTTACAGCATAGTAAGTCGTCATTAAGGTAGTTGTCTCATGTGTTTATGAGAACTCCTAGTGGTTTACTATAAAGCCCGGGCCTTAAAGTACTTACAGCATAGTAAGTCGTGTTTAAGGTAGTTGTCTCATGTGTTAATGAGAACTCCTAGTGGTTTACTATAAAGCCCGGACCTTAAAGTACTTACAGCATAGTAAGTCGTCATTAAGGTAGTTGTCTCATGTGTTTATGAGAACTCCTAGTGGTTTACTATAAAGCCCGGACCTTAAAATTTTTACAGCATAGTAAGTCGCCATTAAGGTAGTTGTCTCATGTGTTTCTGAGAACTCCTAGTGGTTTACTATAAAGTCCGGGCCTTAAAGTACTAACAGCATAGTAAGTCGTCATTAAGGTAGTTGTCTCATGTGTTTCTGAGAACTCCTAGTGGTTTACTATAAAGCCCGGACCTTAAAGTACTTACAACATAGTAAGTCGTCATTAACGTAGTTGTCTCATGTGTTTCTGAGAACTCCTAGTGGTTTACTATAAAGCCCGGACCTTAAAGTACTTACAGCATAGTAAGTCGTCATTAAGGTAGTTGTCTCATGTGTTTATGAGAACTCCTAGTGGTTTACTATAAAGCCCGGGCCTTAAAGTACTTACAGCATAGTAAGTCGTCATTAAGGTAGTTGTCTCATGTGTTTATGAGAACTCCTAGTGGTTTACTATAAAGCCCGGACCTTAAAGTACTAACAGCATAGTAAGTCGTCATTAAGGTAGTTGTCTCATGTGTTTATGAGAACTCCTAGTGGTTTACTATAAAGCCCGGACCTTAAAGTACTTACAGCATAGTAAGTCGTCATTAAGGTAGTTGTCTCATGTGTTTATGAGAACTCCTAGTGGTTTACTATAAAGCCCGGGCCTTAAAGTACTTACAACATAGTAAGTCGTCATTAAGGTAGTTGTCTCGTGTGTTTATGAGAACTCCTAGTGGTTTACTATAAAGCCCGGACCTTAAAGTACTTACAGCATAGTAAGTCGTCATTAAGGTAGTTGTCTCATGTTTATGAGAACTCCTAGTGGTTTACTATAAAGCCCGGATCTTAAAGTACTTACAGCATAGTAAGTCGTCATTAACGTAGTTGTCTCATGTGTTTATGAGAACTCCTAGTGGTTTACTATAAAGCCCGGGCCTTAATGTACTTACAGCATAGTAAGTCGTCATTAAGGTAGTTGTCTCATGTGTTTATGAGAACTCCTAATGGTTTACTATAAAGCCTGGGCCTTAAAGTACTAACAGCATAGTAAGTCGTCATTAAGGTAGTTGTCTCATGTTTATGAGAACTCCTAGTGGTTTACTATAAAGCCCGGACCTTAAAGTACTTACAGCATAGTAAGTCGTCATTAAGGTAGTTGTCTCATGTGTTTATGAGAACTCCTAGTGGTTTACTATAAAGCCCGGGCCTTAATGTACTTACAGCATAGTAAGTCGTCATTAAGGTAGTTGTCTCATGTGTTTATGAGTACTCCTAGTGGTTTACTATAAAGCCCGGGCCTTAAAGTACTTACAGCATAGTAAGTCGTCATTAAGGTAGTTGTCTCATGTGTTTATGAGAACTCCTAGTGGTTTACTATAAAGCCCGGACCTTAAAGTACCTACAGCATAGTAAGTCGTCATTATGGTAGTTGTCTCATGTGTTTATGAGAACTCCTAGTGGTTTACTATAAAGCCCGGTCCTTAAAGTACTTACAGCATAGTAAGTCGTCATTAAGGTAGTTGTCTCATGTGTTTATGAGAGCTCCTAGTGGTTCACTATAAAGTCCGGGCCTTAAAGTACTTACAGCATAGTAAGTCGTCATTAAGGTAGTTGTCTCATGTGTTTATGAGAGCTCCTAGTGGTTTACTATAAAGCCCGGTCCTTAAAGTACTTACAGCATAGTAAGTCGTCATTAAGGTAGTTGTCTCATGTGTTTATGAGAGCTCCTAGTGGTTTACTATAAAGCCCGGTCCTTAAAGTACTTACAGCATAGTAAGTCGCCATTAAGGTAGTTGTCTCATGTGTTTATGAGAACTCCTAGTGGTTTACTATAAAGCCCGGACCATAAAGTACTTACAGCATAGTAAGTCGTCATTAAGGTAGTTGTCTCATGTGTTTCTGAGAACTCCTAGTGGTTTACTATAAAGCCCGGGCCTTAAAGTACTTACAGCATAGTAAGTCGTCATTAAGGTAGTTGTCTCATGTGTTTATGAGAACTCCTAGTGGTTTACTATAAAGCCCGGGCCTTAAAGGACTTACAGCATAGTAAGTCGTCATTAAGGTAGTTGTCTCATGTGTTTCTGAGAACTCCTAGTGGTTTACTATAAAGCCCGGGCCTTAAAGTACTTACAGCATAGTAAGTCGTCATTAAGGTAGTTGTCTCATGTGTTTATGAGAACTCCTAGTGGTTTACTATAAAGCCCGGGCCTTAAAGTACTTACAGCATAGTAAGTCGTCATTAAGGTAGTTGTCTCATGTGTTTATGAGAACTCCTAGTGGTTTACTATAAAGCCCGGGCCTTAAAGTACTTACAGCATAGTAAGTCGTCATTAAGGTAGTTGTCTCATGTGTTTATGAGAACTCCTAGTGGTTTACTATAAAGCCCGGGCCTTAAAGTACTTACAGCATAGTAAGTCGTCATTAAGGTAGTTGTCTCATGTGTTTATGAGAACTCCTAGTGGTTTACTATAAACCCCGGGCCTTAAAGTACTTACAGCATAGTAAGTCGTCATTAAGGTAGTTGTCTCATGTGTATATGAGAACTCCTAGTGGTTTACTATAAAGTCCGGGCCTTAAAGTACTTACAGCATAGTAAGTCGTCATTAAGGTAGTTGTTTCATGTGTTTATGAGAACTCCTAGTGGTTTACTATAAAGCCCGGGCCTTAAAGTACTTACAGCATAGTAAGTCGTCATTAAGGTAGTTGTTTCATGTGTTTATGAGAACTCCTAGTGGTTTACTATAAAGCCCGGACCATAAAGTACTTACAGCATAGTAAGTCGTCATTAAGGTAGTTGTCTCATGTGTTTCTGAGAACGCCTAGTGGTTTACTATAAAGCCCGGGCCTTAAAGTACTTACAGCATAGTAAGTCGTCATTAAGGTAGTTGTCTCATGTGTTTATGAGAACTCCTAGTGGTTTACTATAAAGCCCGGGCCTTAAAGTACTTACAGCATAGTAAGTCGTCATTAAGGTGGTTGTCTCATGTGTTTCTGAGAACTCCTAGTGGTTTACTATAAAGCCCGGGCCTTAAAGTACTTACAGCATAGTAAGTCGTCATTAAGGTAGTTGTCTCATGTGTTTATGAGAACTCCTAGTGGTTTACTATAAAGCCCGGGCCTTAAAGTACTTACAGCATAGTAAGTCGTCATTAAGGTAGTTGTCTCATGTGTTTATGAGAACTCCTAGTGGTTTACTATAAAGTCCGGGCCTTAAAGTACTTACAGCATAGTAAGTCGTCATTAAGGTAGTTGTTTCATGTGTTTATGAGAACTCCTAGTGGTTTACTATAAAGTCCGGGCCTTAAAGTACTTACAGCATAGTAAGTCGTCATTAAGGTAGTTGTCTCATGTGTTTATGAGAACTGCTAGTGGTTTACTATAAAGCCCGGACCTTAAAGTACTTACAGCATAGTAAGTCGTCATTAAGGTAGTTGTCTCATGTGTTTATGAGAACTCCTAGTGGTTTACTATAAAGCCCGGACCTTAAAGTACTTAGAGCATAGTAAGTCGTCATTAAGGTAGTTGTCTCATGTGTTTCTGAGAACTCCTAGTGGTTTACTATAAAGTCCGGGCCTTAAAGTACTTACAGCATAGTAAGTCGTCATTAAGGTAGTTGTCTCATGCGTTTATGAGAACTCCTAGTGGTTTACTATAAAGCCCGGGCCTTAAAGTACTTACAGCATAGTAAGTCGCCATTAAGGTAGTTGTCTCATGTGTTAATGAGAACTCCTAGTGGTTTACTATAAAGCCCGGACCTTAAAGTACTTACAGCATATTAAGTCGCCATTAAGGTAGTTGTCTCATGTGTTTATGAGAACTCCTAGTGGTTTACTATAAAGCCCGGACCTTAAAGTACTTACAGCATAGTAAGTCGTCATTAAGGTAGTTGTCTCATGTGTTTATGAGAACTCCTAGTGGTTTACTATAAAGCCCGGGCCTTAAAGTACTTACAGCATAGTAAGTCGTCATTAAGGTAGTTGTCTCATGTGTTTATGAGAACTCCTAGTGGTTTACTATAAAGTCCGGGCCTTAAAGTACTTACAGCATAGTAAGTCGTCATTAAGGTAGCTGTTTCATGTGTTTATGAGAACTCCTAGTGGTTTACTATAAAGTCCGGGCCTTAAAGTACTTACAGCATAGTAAGTCGTCATTAAGGTAGTTGTCTCATGTGTTTATGAGAACTGCTAGTGGTTTACTATAAAGCCCGGACCTTAAAGTACTTACAGCATAGTAAGTCGTCATTAAGGTAGTTGTCTCATGTGTTTATGAGAACTCCTAATGGTTTACTATAAAGCCCGGACCTTAAAGTACTTACAGCATAGTAAGTCGTCATTAAGGTAGTTGTCTCATGTGTTTCGGAGAACTCCTAGTGGTTTACTATAAAGTCCGGGCCTTAAAGTACTTACAGCATAGTAAGTCGTCATTAAGGTAGTTGTCTCATGTGTTTATGAGAACTCCTAGTGGTTTACTATAAAGCCCGGGCCTTAAAGTACTTACAGCATAGTAAGTCGTGTTTAAGGTAGTTGTCTCATGTGTTAATGAGAACTCCTAGTGGTTTACTATAAAGCCCGGACCTTAAAGTACTTACAGCATAGTAAGTCGTCATTAAGGTAGTTGTCTCATGTGTTTATGAGAACTCCTAGTGGTTTACTATAAAGCCCGGACCTTAAAGTACTTACAGCATAGTAAGTCGCCATTAAGGTAGTTGTCTCATGTGTTTCTGAGAACTCCTAGTGGTTTACTATAAAGTCCGGGCCTTAAAGTACTAACAGCATAGTAAGTCGTCATTAAGGTAGTTGTCTCATGTGTTTCTGAGAACTCCTAGTGGTTTACTATAAAGCCCGGACCTTAAAGTACTTACAACATAGTAAGTCGTCATTAACGTAGTTGTCTCATGTGTTTCTGAGAACTCCTAGTGGTTTACTATAAAGCCCGGACCTTAAAGTACTTACAGCATAGTAAGTCGTCATTAAGGTAGTTGTCTCATGTGTTTATGAGAACTCCTAGTGGTTTACTATCAAGCCCGGGCCTTAAAGTACTTACAGCATAGTAAGTCGCCATTAAGGTAGTTGTCTCATGTGTTTATGAGAACTCCTAGTGGTTTACTATAAAGCCCGGACCTTAAAGTACTAACAGCATAGTAAGTCGTCATTAAGGTAGTTGTCTCATGTGTTTATGAGAACTCCTAGTGGTTTACTATAAAGCCCGGACCTTAATGTACTTACAGCATAGTAAGTCGTCATTAAGGTAGTTGTCTCATGTGTTTATGAGAACTCCTAGTGGTTTACTATAAAGCCCGGGCCTTAAAGTACTTACAACATAGTAAGTCGTCATTAAGGTAGTTGTCTCGTGTGTTTATGAGAACTCCTAGTGGTTTACTATAAAGCCCGGACCTTAAAGTACTTACAGCATAGTAAGTCGTCATTAAGGTAGTTGTCTCATGTTTATGAGAACTCCTAGTGGTTTACTATAAAGCCCGGATCTTAAAGTACTTACAGCATAGTAAGTCGTCATTAACGTAGTTGTCTCATGTGTTTATGAGAACTCCTAGTGGTTTACTATAAAGCCCGGGCCTTAATGTACTTACAGCATAGTAAGTCGTCATTAAGGTAGTTGTCTCATGTGTTTATGAGAACTCCTAGTGGTTTACTATAAAGCCTGGGCCTTAAAGTACTAACAGCATAGTAAGTCGTCATTAAGGTAGTTGTCTCATGTTTATGAGAACTCCTAGTGGTTTACTATAAAGCCCGGACCTTAAAGTACTTACAGCATAGTAAGTCGTCATTAAGGTAGTTGTCTCATGTGTTTATGAGAACTCCTAGTGGTTTACTATAAAGCCCGGGCCTTAATGTACTTACAGCATAGTAAGTCGTCATTAAGGTAGTTGTCTCATGTGTTTATGAGAACTCCTAGTGGTTTACTATAAAGCCCGGGCCTTAAAGTACTTACAGCATAGTAAGTCGTCATTAAGGTAGTTGTCTCATGTGTTTATGAGAACTCCTAGTGGTTTACTATAAAGCCCGGACCTTAAAGTACCTACAGCATAGTAAGTCGTCATTATGGTAGTTGTCTCATGTGTTTATGAGAACTCCTAGTGGTTTACTATAAAGCCCGGACCTTAAAGTACTTACAGCATTGTAAGTCGTCATTAAGGTAGTTGTCTCATGTGTTTATGAGAGCTCCTAGTGGTTTACTATAAAGCCCGGTCCTTAAAGTACTTACAGCATAGTAAGTCGTCATTAAGGTAGTTGTCTCATGTGTTTATGAGAACTCCTAGTGGTTTACTATAAAGCCCGGGCCTTAAAGTACTTACAGCATAGTAAGTCGTCATTATGGTAGTTGTCTCATGTGTTTATGAGAACTCCTAGTGGTTTACTATAAAGCCCGGGCCTTAAAGTACCTACAGCATAGTAAGTCGTCATTATGGTAGTTGTCTCATGTGTTTATGAGAACTCCTAGTGGTTTACTATAAAGCCCGGGCCTTAAAGTACTTACAGCATAGTAAGTCGTCATTAAGGTAGTTGTCTCATGTGTTTATGAGAGCTCCTAGTGGTTTACTATAAAGCCCGGTCCTTAAAGTACTTACAGCATAGTAAGTCGTCATTAAGGTAGTTGTCTCATGTGTTTATGAGAGCTCCTAGTGGTTCACTATAAAGTCCGGGCCTTAAAGTACTTACAGCATAGTAAGTCGTCATTAAGGTAGTTGTCTCATGTGTTTATGAGAGCTCCTAGTGGTTTACTATAAAGCCCGGTCCTTAAAGTACTTACAGCATAGTAAGTCGTCATTAAGGTAGTTGTCTCATGTGTTTATGAGAGCTCCTAGTGGTTTACTATAAAGCCCGGTCCTTAAAGTACTTACAGCATAGTAAGTCGCCATTAAGGTAGTTGTCTCATGTGTTTATGAGAACTCCTAGTGGTTTACTATAAAGCCCGGACCATAAAGTACTTACAGCATAGTAAGTCGTCATTAAGGTAGTTGTCTCATGTGTTTCTGAGAACTCCTAGTGGTTTACTATAAAGCCCGGGCCTTAAAGTACTTACAGCATAGTAAGTCGTCATTAAGGTAGTTGTCTCATGTGTTTATGAGAACTCCTAGTGGTTTACTATAAAGCCCGGGCCTTAAAGTACTTACAGCATAGTAAGTCGTCATTAAGGTGGTTGTCTCATGTGTTTCTGAGAACTCCTAGTGGTTTACTATAAAGCCCGGGCCTTAAAGTACTTACAGCATAGTAAGTCGTCATTAAGGTAGTTGTCTCATGTGTTTATGAGAACTCCTAGTGGTTTACTATAAAGCCCGGGCCTTAAAGTACTTACAGCATAGTAAGTCGTCATTAAGGTAGTTGTCTCATGTGTTTATGAGAACTCCTAGTGGTTTACTATAAAGCCCGGGCCTTAAAGTACTTACAGCATAGTAAGTCGTCATTAAGGTAGTTGTCTCATGTGTTTATGAGAACTCCTAGTGGTTTACTATAAAGCCCGGGCCTTAAAGTACTTACAGCATAGTAAGTCGTCATTAAGGTAGTTGTCTCATGTGTTTATGAGAACTCCTAGTGGTTTACTATAAAGTCCGGGCCTTAAAGTACTTACAGCATAGTAAGTCGTCATTAAGGTAGTTGTTTCATGTGTTTATGAGAACTCCTAGTGGTTTACTATAAAGCCCGGGCCTTAAAGTACTTACAGCATAGTAAGTCGTCATTAAGGTAGTTGTTTCATGTGTTTATGAGAACTCCTAGTGGTTTACTATAAAGCCCGGACCATAAAGTACTTACAGCATAGTATGTCGTCATTAAGGTAGTTGTCTCATGTGTTTCTGAGAACTCCTAGTGGTTTACTATAAAGCCCGGGCCTTAAAGTACTTACAGCATAGTAAGTCGTCATTAAGGTAGTTGTCTCATGTGTTTATGAGAACTCCTAGTGGTTTACTATAAAGCCCGGGCCTTAAAGTACTTACAGCATAGTAAGTCGTCATTAAGGTGGTTGTCTCATGTGTTTCTGAGAACTCCTAGTGGTTTACTATAAAGCCCGGGCCTTAAAGTACTTACAGCATAGTAAGTCGTCATTAAGGTAGTTGTCTCATGTGTTTATGAGAACTCCTAGTGGTTTACTATAAAGCCCGGGCCTTAAAGTACTTACAGCATAGTAAGTCGTCATTAAGGTAGTTGTCTCATGTGTTTATGAGAACTCCTAGTGGTTTACTATAAAGTCCGGGCCTTAAAGTACTTACAGCATAGTAAGTCGTCATTAAGGTAGTTGTTTCATGTGTTTATGAGAACTCCTAGTGGTTTACTATAAAGTCCGGGCCTTAAAGTACTTACAGCATAGTAAGTCGTCATTAAGGTAGTTGTCTCATGTGTTTATGAGAACTGCTAGTGGTTTACTATAAAGCCCGGACCTTAAAGTACTCACAGCATAGTAAGTCGTCATTAAGGTAGTTGTCTCATGTGTTTATGAGAACTCCTAGTGGTTTACTATAAAGCCCGGACCTTAAAGTACTTACCGCATAGTAAGTCGTCATTAAGGTAGTTGTCTCATGTGTTTCTGAGAACTCCTAGTGGTTTACTATAAAGTCCGGGCCTTAAAGTACTTACAGCATAGTAAGTCGTCATTAAGGTAGTTGTCTCACGCGTTTATGAGAACTCCTAGTGGTTTACTATAAAGCCCGGGCCTTAAAGTACTTACAGCATAGTAAGTCGTCATTAAGGTAGTTGTTTCATGTGTTTATGAGAACTCCTAGTGGTTTACTATAAAGTCCGGGCCTTAAAGTACTTACAGCATAGTAAGTCGTCATTAAGGTAGTTGTCTCATGTGTTTATGAGAACTCCTAGTGGTTTACTATAAAGCCCGGACCTTAAAGTACTTATAGCATAGTAAGTCGTCATTAAGGTAGTTGTCTCATGTGTTTATGAGAACTCCTAATGGTTTACTATAAAGCCCGGACCTTAAAGTACTTACAGCATAGTAAGTCGTCATTAAGGTAGTTGTCTCATGTGTTTCTGAGAACTCCTAGTGGTTTACTATAAAGTCCGGGCCTTAAAGTACTTACAGCATAGTAAGTCGTCATTAAGGTAGTTGTCTCATGTGTTTATGAGAACTCCTAGTGGTTTACTATAAAGCCCGGGCCTTAAAGTACTTACAGCATAGTAAGTCGTGTTTAAGGTAGTTGTCTCATGTGTTAATGAGAACTCCTAGTGGTTTACTATAAAGCCCGGACCTTAAAGTACTTACAGCATAGTAAGTCGTCATTAAGGTAGTTGTCTCATGTGTTTATGAGAACTCCTAGTGGTTTACTATAAAGCCCGGACCTTAAAGTACTTACAGCATAGTAAGTCGCCATTAAGGTAGTTGTCTCATGTGTTTCTGAGAACTCCTAGTGGTTTACTATAAAGTCCGGGCCTTAAAGTACTAACAGCATAGTAAGTCGTCATTAAGGTAGTTGTCTCATGTGTTTCTGAGAACTCCTAGTGGTTTACTATAAAGCCCGGACCTTAAAGTACTTACAACATAGTAAGTCGTCATTAACGTAGTTGTCTCATGTGTTTCTGAGAACTCCTAGTGGTTTACTATAAAGCCCGGACCTTAAAGTACTTACAGCATAGTAAGTCGTCATTAAGGTAGTTGTCTCATGTGTTTATGAGAACTCCTAGTGGTTTACTATAAAGCCCGGGCCTTAAAGTACTTCAGCATAGTAAGTCGTCATTAAGGTAGTTGTCTCATGTGTTTATGAGAACTCCTAGTGGTTTACTATAAAGCCCGGACCTTAAAGTACTAACAGCATAGTAAGTCGTCATTAAGGTAGTTGTCTCATGTGTTTATGAGAACTCCTAGTGGTTTACTATAAAGCCCGGACCTTAAAGTACTTACAGCATAGTAAGTCGTCATTAAGGTAGTTGTCTCATGTGTTTATGAGAACTCCTAGTGGTTTACTATAAAGCCCGGGCCTTAAAGTACTTACAACATAGTAAGTCGTCATTAAGGTAGTTGTCTCATGTTTATGAGAACTCCTAGTGGTTTACTATAAAGCCCGGATCTTAAAGTACTTACAGCATAGTAAGTCGTCATTAACGTAGTTGTCTCATGTGTTTATGAGAACTCCTAGTGGTTTACTATAAAGCCCGGGCCTTAATGTACTTACAGCATAGTAAGTCGTCATTAAGGTAGTTGTCTCATGTGTTTATGAGAACTCCTAATGGTTTACTATAAAGCCTGGGCCTTAAAGTACTAACAGCATAGTAAGTCGTCATTAAGGTAGTTGTCTCATGTTTATGAGAACTCCTAGTGGTTTACTATAAAGCCCGGACCTTAAAGTACTTACAGCATAGTAAGTCGTCATTAAGGTAGTTGTCTCATGTGTTTATGAGAACTCCTAGTGGTTTACTATAAAGCCCGGGCCTTAATGTACTTACAGCATAGTAAGTCGTCATTAAGGTAGTTGTCTCATGTGTTTATGAGTACTCCTAGTGGTTTACTATAAAGCCCGGGCCTTAAAGTACTTACAGCATAGTAAGTCGTCATTAAGGTAGTTGTCTCATGTGTTTATGAGAACTCCTAGTGGTTTACTATAAAGCCCGGACCTTAAAGTACCTACAGCATAGTAAGTCGTCATTATGGTAGTTGTCTCATGTGTTTATGAGAACTCCTAGTGGTTTACTATAAAGCCCGGTCCTTAAAGTACTTACAGCATAGTAAGTCGTCATTAAGGTAGTTGTCTCATGTGTTTATGAGAGCTCCTAGTGGTTCACTATAAAGTCCGGGCCTTAAAGTACTTACAGCATAGTAAGTCGTCATTAAGGTAGTTGTCTCATGTGTTTATGAGAGCTCCTAGTGGTTTACTATAAAGCCCGGTCCTTAAAGTACTTACAGCATAGTAAGTCGTCATTAAGGTAGTTGTCTCATGTGTTTATGAGAGCTCCTAGTGGTTTACTATAAAGCCCGGTCCTTAAAGTACTTACAGCATAGTAAGTCGCCATTAAGGTAGTTGTCTCATGTGTTTATGAGAACTCCTAGTGGTTTACTATAAAGCCCGGACCATAAAGTACTTACAGCATAGTAAGTCGTCATTAAGGTAGTTGTCTCATGTGTTTCTGAGAACTCCTAGTGGTTTACTATAAAGCCCGGGCCTTAAAGTACTTACAGCATAGTAAGTCGTCATTAAGGTAGTTGTTTCATGTGTTTATGAGAACTCCTAGTGGTTTACTATAAAGCCCGGGCCTTAAAGTACTTACAGCATAGTAAGTCGTCATTAAGGTAGTTGTCTCATGTGTTTCTGAGAACTCCTAGTGGTTTACTATAAAGCCCGGGCCTTAAAGTACTTACAGCATAGTAAGTCGTCATTAAGGTAGTTGTCTCATGTGTTTATGAGAACTCCTAGTGGTTTACTATAAAGCCCGGGCCTTAAAGTACTTACAGCATAGTAAGTCGTCATTAAGGTAGTTGTCTCATGTGTTTATGAGAACTCCTAGTGGTTTACTATAAAGCCCGGGCCTTAAAGTACTTACAGCATAGTAAGTCGTCATTAAGGTAGTTGTCTCATGTGTTTATGAGAACTCCTAGTGGTTTACTATAAAGCCCGGGCCTTAAAGTACTTACAGCATAGTAAGTCGTCATTAAGGTAGTTGTCTCATGTGTTTATGAGAACTCCTAGTGGTTTACTATAAACCCCGGGCCTTAAAGTACTTACAGCATAGTAAGTCGTCATTAAGGTAGTTGTCTCATGTGTATATGAGAACTCCTAGTGGTTTACTATAAAGTCCGGGCCTTAAAGTACTTACAGCATAGTAAGTCGTCATTAAGGTAGTTGATTCATGTGTTTATGAGAACTCCTAGTGGTTTACTATAAAGCCCGGGCCTTAAAGTACTTACAGCATAGTAAGTCGTCATTAAGGTAGTTGTTTCATGTGTTTATGAGAACTCCTAGTGGTTTACTATAAAGCCCGGACCATAAAGTACTTACAGCATAGTAAGTCGTCATTAAGGTAGTTGTCTCATGTGTTTCTGAGAACGCCTAGTGGTTTACTATAAAGCCCGGGCCTTAAAGTACTTACAGCATAGTAAGTCGTCATTAAGGTAGTTGTCTCATGTGTTTATGAGAACTCCTAGTGGTTTACTATAAAGCCCGGGCCTTAAAGTACTTACAGCATAGTAAGTCGTCATTAAGGTGGTTGTCTCATGTGTTTCTGAGAACTCCTAGTGGTTTACTATAAAGCCCGGGCCTTAAAGTACTTACAGCATAGTAAGTCGTCATTAAGGTAGTTGTCTCATGTGTTTATGAGAACTCCTAGTGGTTTACTATAAAGCCCGGGCCTTAAAGTACTTACAGCATAGTAAGTCGTCATTAAGGTAGTTGTCTCATGTGTTTATGAGAACTCCTAGTGGTTTACTATAAAGTCCGGGCCTTAAAGTACTTACAGCATAGTAAGTCGTCATTAAGGTAGTTGTTTCATGTGTTTATGAGAACTCCTAGTGGTTTACTATAAAGTCCGGGCCTTAAAGTACTTACAGCATAGTAAGTCGTCATTAAGGTAGTTGTCTCATGTGTTTATGAGAACTGCTAGTGGTTTACTATAAAGCCCGGACCTTAAAGTACTTACAGCATAGTAAGTCGTCATTAAGGTAGTTGTCTCATGTGTTTATGAGAACTCCTAGTGGTTTACTATAAAGCCCGGACCTTAAAGTACTTAGAGCATAGTAAGTCGTCATTAAGGTAGTTGTCTCATGTGTTTCTGAGAACTCCTAGTGGTTTACTATAAAGTCCGGGCCTTAAAGTACTTACAGCATAGTAAGTCGTCATTAAGGTAGTTGTCTCATGCGTTTATGAGAACTCCTAGTGGTTTACTATAAAGCCCGGGCCTTAAAGTACTTACAGCATAGTAAGTCGCCATTAAGGTAGTTGTCTCATGTGTTAATGAGAACTCCTAGTGGTTTACTATAAAGCCCGGACCTTAAAGTACTTACAGCATATTAAGTCGCCATTAAGGTAGTTGTCTCATGTGTTTATGAGAACTCCTAGTGGTTTACTATAAAGCCCGGACCTTAAAGTACTTACAGCATAGTAAGTCGTCATTAAGGTAGTTGTCTCTTGTGTTTATGAGAACTCCTAGTGGTTTACTATAAAGCCCGGGCCTTAAAGTACTTACAGCATAGTAAGTCGTCATTAAGGTAGTTGTCTCATGTGTTTATGAGAACTCCTAGTGGTTTACTATAAAGTCCGGGCCTTAAAGTACTTACAGCATAGTAAGTCGTCATTAAGGTAGCTGTTTCATGTGTTTATGAGAACTCCTAGTGGTTTACTATAAAGTCCGGGCCTTAAAGTACTTACAGCATAGTAAGTCGTCATTAAGGTAGTTGTCTCATGTGTTTATGAGAACTGCTAGTGGTTTACTATAAAGCCCGGACCTTAAAGTACTTACAGCATAGTAAGTCGTCATTAAGGTAGTTGTCTCATGTGTTTATGAGAACTCCTAATGGTTTACTATAAAGCCCGGACCTTAAAGTACTTACAGCATAGTAAGTCGTCATTAAGGTAGTTGTCTCATGTGTTTCGGAGAACTCCTAGTGGTTTACTATAAAGTCCGGGCCTTAAAGTACTTACAGCATAGTAAGTCGTCATTAAGGTAGTTGTCTCATGTGTTTATGAGAACTCCTAGTGGTTTACTATAAAGCCCGGGCCTTAAAGTACTTACAGCATAGTAAGTCGTGTTTAAGGTAGTTGTCTCATGTGTTAATGAGAACTCCTAGTGGTTTACTATAAAGCCCGGACCTTAAAGTACTTACAGCATAGTAAGTCGTCATTAAGGTAGTTGTCTCATGTGTTTATGAGAACTCCTAGTGGTTTACTATAAAGCCCGGACCTTAAAGTACTTACAGCATAGTAAGTCGCCATTAAGGTAGTTGTCTCATGTGTTTCTGAGAACTCCTAGTGGTTTACTATAAAGTCCGGGCCTTAAAGTACTAACAGCATAGTAAGTCGTCATTAAGGTAGTTGTCTCATGTGTTTCTGAGAACTCCTAGTGGTTTACTATAAAGCCCGGACCTTAAAGTACTTACAACATAGTAAGTCGTCATTAACGTAGTTGTCTCATGTGTTTCTGAGAACTCCTAGTGGTTTACTATAAAGCCCGGACCTTAAAGTACTTACAGCATAGTAAGTCGTCATTAAGGTAGTTGTCTCATGTGTTTATGAGAACTCCTAGTGGTTTACTATCAAGCCCGGGCCTTAAAGTACTTACAGCATAGTAAGTCGCCATTAAGGTAGTTGTCTCATGTGTTTATGAGAACTCCTAGTGGTTTACTATAAAGCCCGGACCTTAAAGTACTAACAGCATAGTAAGTCGTCATTAAGGTAGTTGTCTCATGTGTTTATGAGAACTCCTAGTGGTTTACTATAAAGCCCGGACCTTAATGTACTTACAGCATAGTAAGTCGTCATTAAGGTAGTTGTCTCATGTGTTTATGAGAACTCCTAGTGGTTTACTATAAAGCCCGGGCCTTAAAGTACTTACAACATAGTAAGTCGTCATTAAGGTAGTTGTCTCGTGTGTTTATGAGAACTCCTAGTGGTTTACTATAAAGCCCGGACCTTAAAGTACTTACAGCATAGTAAGTCGTCATTAAGGTAGTTGTCTCATGTTTATGAGAACTCCTAGTGGTTTACTATAAAGCCCGGATCTTAAAGTACTTACAGCATAGTAAGTCGTCATTAACGTAGTTGTCTCATGTGTTTATGAGAACTCCTAGTGGTTTACTATAAAGCCCGGGCCTTAATGTACTTACAGCATAGTAAGTCGTCATTAAGGTAGTTGTCTCATGTGTTTATGAGAACTCCTAGTGGTTTACTATAAAGCCTGGGCCTTAAAGTACTAACAGCATAGTAAGTCGTCATTAAGGTAGTTGTCTCATGTTTATGAGAACTCCTAGTGGTTTACTATAAAGCCCGGACCTTAAAGTACTTACAGCATAGTAAGTCGTCATTAAGGTAGTTGTCTCATGTGTTTATGAGAACTCCTAGTGGTTTACTATAAAGCCCGGGCCTTAATGTACTTACAGCATAGTAAGTCGTCATTAAGGTAGTTGTCTCATGTGTTTATGAGAACTCCTAGTGGTTTACTATAAAGCCCGGGCCTTAAAGTACTTACAGCATAGTAAGTCGTCATTAAGGTAGTTGTCTCATGTGTTTATGAGAACTCCTAGTGGTTTACTATAAAGCCCGGACCTTAAAGTACCTACAGCATAGTAAGTCGTCATTATGGTAGTTGTCTCATGTGTTTATGAGAACTCCTAGTGGTTTACTATAAAGCCCGGACCTTAAAGTACTTACAGCATTGTAAGTCGTCATTAAGGTAGTTGTCTCATGTGTTTATGAGAGCTCCTAGTGGTTTACTATAAAGCCCGGTCCTTAAAGTACTTACAGCATAGTAAGTCGTCATTAAGGTAGTTGTCTCATGTGTTTATGAGAACTCCTAGTGGTTTACTATAAAGCCCGGGCCTTAAAGTACTTACAGCATAGTAAGTCGTCATTATGGTAGTTGTCTCATGTGTTTATGAGAACTCCTAGTGGTTTACTATAAAGCCCGGGCCTTAAAGTACCTACAGCATAGTAAGTCGTCATTATGGTAGTTGTCTCATGTGTTTATGAGAACTCCTAGTGGTTTACTATAAAGCCCGGGCCTTAAAGTACTTACAGCATAGTAAGTCGTCATTAAGGTAGTTGTCTCATGTGTTTATGAGAGCTCCTAGTGGTTTACTATAAAGCCCGGTCCTTAAAGTACTTACAGCATAGTAAGTCGTCATTAAGGTAGTTGTCTCATGTGTTTATGAGAGCTCCTAGTGGTTCACTATAAAGTCCGGGCCTTAAAGTACTTACAGCATAGTAAGTCGTCATTAAGGTAGTTGTCTCATGTGTTTATGAGAGCTCCTAGTGGTTTACTATAAAGCCCGGTCCTTAAAGTACTTACAGCATAGTAAGTCGTCATTAAGGTAGTTGTCTCATGTGTTTATGAGAGCTCCTAGTGGTTTACTATAAAGCCCGGTCCTTAAAGTACTTACAGCATAGTAAGTCGCCATTAAGGTAGTTGTCTCATGTGTTTATGAGAACTCCTAGTGGTTTACTATAAAGCCCGGACCATAAAGTACTTACAGCATAGTAAGTCGTCATTAAGGTAGTTGTCTCATGTGTTTCTGAGAACTCCTAGTGGTTTACTATAAAGCCCGGGCCTTAAAGTACTTACAGCATAGTAAGTCGTCATTAAGGTAGTTGTCTCATGTGTTTATGAGAACTCCTAGTGGTTTACTATAAAGCCCGGGCCTTAAAGTACTTACAGCATAGTAAGTCGTCATTAAGGTGGTTGTCTCATGTGTTTCTGAGAACTCCTAGTGGTTTACTATAAAGCCCGGGCCTTAAAGTACTTACAGCATAGTAAGTCGTCATTAAGGTAGTTGTCTCATGTGTTTATGAGAACTCCTAGTGGTTTACTATAAAGCCCGGGCCTTAAAGTACTTACAGCATAGTAAGTCGTCATTAAGGTAGTTGTCTCATGTGTTTATGAGAACTCCTAGTGGTTTACTATAAAGCCCGGGCCTTAAAGTACTTACAGCATAGTAAGTCGTCATTAAGGTAGTTGTCTCATGTGTTTATGAGAACTCCTAGTGGTTTACTATAAAGCCCGGGCCTTAAAGTACTTACAGCATAGTAAGTCGTCATTAAGGTAGTTTTCTCATGTGTTTATGAGAACTCCTAGTGGTTTACTATAAAGTCCGGGCCTTAAAGTACTTACAGCATAGTAAGTCGTCATTAAGGTAGTTGTTTCATGTGTTTATGAGAACTCCTAGTGGTTTACTATAAAGCCCGGGCCTTAAAGTACTTACAGCATAGTAAGTCGTCATTAAGGTAGTTGTTTCATGTGTTTATGAGAACTCCTAGTGGTTTACTATAAAGCCCGGACCATAAAGTACTTACAGCATAGTATGTCGTCATTAAGGTAGTTGTCTCATGTGTTTCTGAGAACTCCTAGTGGTTTACTATAAAGCCCGGGCCTTAAAGTACTTACAGCATAGTAAGTCGTCATTAAGGTAGTTGTCTCATGTGTTTATGAGAACTCCTAGTGGTTTACTATAAAGCCCGGGCCTTAAAGTACTTACAGCATAGTAAGTCGTCATTAAGGTGGTTGTCTCATGTGTTTCTGAGAACTCCTAGTGGTTTACTATAAAGCCCGGGCCTTAAAGTACTTACAGCATAGTAAGTCGTCATTAAGGTAGTTGTCTCATGTGTTTATGAGAACTCCTAGTGGTTTACTATAAAGCCCGGGCCTTAAAGTACTTACAGCATAGTAAGTCGTCATTAAGGTAGTTGTCTCATGTGTTTATGAGAACTCCTAGTGGTTTACTATAAAGTCCGGGCCTTAAAGTACTTACAGCATAGTAAGTCGTCATTAAGGTAGTTGTTTCATGTGTTTATGAGAACTCCTAGTGGTTTACTATAAAGTCCGGGCCTTAAAGTACTTACAGCATAGTAAGTCGTCATTAAGGTAGTTGTCTCATGTGTTTATGAGAACTGCTAGTGGTTTACTATAAAGCCCGGACCTTAAAGTACTCACAGCATAGTAAGTCGTCATTAAGGTAGTTGTCTCATGTGTTTATGAGAACTCCTAGTGGTTTACTATAAAGCCCGGACCTTAAAGTACTTACCGCATAGTAAGTCGTCATTAAGGTAGTTGTCTCATGTGTTTATGAGAACTCCTAGTGGTTTACTATAAAGCCCGGGCCTTAAAGTACTTACAGCATAGTAAGTCGTCATTATGGTAGTTGTCTCATGTGTTTATGAGAACTCCTAGTGGTTTACTATAAAGCCCGGGCCTTAAAGTACTAACAGCATAGTAAGTCGTCATTAAGGTAGTTGTCTCATGTGTTTCTGAGAACTCCTAGTGGTTTACTATAAAGCCCGGACCTTAAAGTACTTACAACATAGTAAGTCGTCATTAACGTAGTTGTCTCATGTGTTTCTGAGAACTCCTAGTGGTTTACTATAAAGCCCGGACCTTAAAGTACTTACAGCATAGTAAGTCGTCATTAAGGTAGTTGTCTCATGTGTTTATGAGAACTCCTAGTGGTTTACTATCAAGCCCGGGCCTTAAAGTACTTACAGCATAGTAAGTCGCCATTAAGGTAGTTGTCTCATGTGTTTATGAGAACTCCTAGTGGTTTACTATAAAGCCCGGACCTTAAAGTACTAACAGCATAGTAAGTCGTCATTAAGGTAGTTGTCTCATGTGTTTATGAGAACTCCTAGTGGTTTACTATAAAGCCCGGACCTTAATGTACTTACAGCATAGTAAGTCGTCATTAAGGTAGTTGTCTCATGTGTTTATGAGAACTCCTAGTGGTTTACTATAAAGCCCGGGCCTTAAAGTACTTACAACATAGTAAGTCGTCATTAAGGTAGTTGTCTCGTGTGTTTATGAGAACTCCTAGTGGTTTACTATAAAGCCCGGACCTTAAAGTACTTACAGCATAGTAAGTCGTCATTAAGGTAGTTGTCTCATGTTTATGAGAACTCCTAGTGGTTTACTATAAAGCCCGGATCTTAAAGTACTTACAGCATAGTAAGTCGTCATTAACGTAGTTGTCTCATGTGTTTATGAGAACTCCTAGTGGTTTACTATAAAGCCCGGGCCTTAATGTACTTACAGCATAGTAAGTCGTCATTAAGGTAGTTGTCTCATGTGTTTATGAGAACTCCTAGTGGTTTACTATAAAGCCTGGGCCTTAAAGTACTAACAGCATAGTAAGTCGTCATTAAGGTAGTTGTCTCATGTTTATGAGAACTCCTAGTGGTTTACTATAAAGCCCGGACCTTAAAGTACTTACAGCATAGTAAGTCGTCATTAAGGTAGTTGTCTCATGTGTTTATGAGAACTCCTAGTGGTTTACTATAAAGCCCGGGCCTTAATGTACTTACAGCATAGTAAGTCGTCATTAAGGTAGTTGTCTCATGTGTTTATGAGAACTCCTAGTGGTTTACTATAAAGCCCGGGCCTTAAAGTACTTACAGCATAGTAAGTCGTCATTAAGGTAGTTGTCTCATGTGTTTATGAGAACTCCTAGTGGTTTACTATAAAGCCCGGACCTTAAAGTACCTACAGCATAGTAAGTCGTCATTATGGTAGTTGTCTCATGTGTTTATGAGAACTCCTAGTGGTTTACTATAAAGCCCGGACCTTAAAGTACTTACAGCATTGTAAGTCGTCATTAAGGTAGTTGTCTCATGTGTTTATGAGAGCTCCTAGTGGTTTACTATAAAGCCCGGTCCTTAAAGTACTTACAGCATAGTAAGTCGTCATTAAGGTAGTTGTCTCATGTGTTTATGAGAACTCCTAGTGGTTTACTATAAAGCCCGGGCCTTAAAGTACTTACAGCATAGTAAGTCGTCATTATGGTAGTTGTCTCATGTGTTTATGAGAACTCCTAGTGGTTTACTATAAAGCCCGGGCCTTAAAGTACCTACAGCATAGTAAGTCGTCATTATGGTAGTTGTCTCATGTGTTTATGAGAACTCCTAGTGGTTTACTATAAAGCCCGGGCCTTAAAGTACTTACAGCATAGTAAGTCGTCATTAAGGTAGTTGTCTCATGTGTTTATGAGAGCTCCTAGTGGTTTACTATAAAGCCCGGTCCTTAAAGTACTTACAGCATAGTAAGTCGTCATTAAGGTAGTTGTCTCATGTGTTTATGAGAGCTCCTAGTGGTTCACTATAAAGTCCGGGCCTTAAAGTACTTACAGCATAGTAAGTCGTCATTAAGGTAGTTGTCTCATGTGTTTATGAGAGCTCCTAGTGGTTTACTATAAAGCCCGGTCCTTAAAGTACTTACAGCATAGTAAGTCGTCATTAAGGTAGTTGTCTCATGTGTTTATGAGAGCTCCTAGTGGTTTACTATAAAGCCCGGTCCTTAAAGTACTTACAGCATAGTAAGTCGCCATTAAGGTAGTTGTCTCATGTGTTTATGAGAACTCCTAGTGGTTTACTATAAAGCCCGGACCATAAAGTACTTACAGCATAGTAAGTCGTCATTAAGGTAGTTGTCTCATGTGTTTCTGAGAACTCCTAGTGGTTTACTATAAAGCCCGGGCCTTAAAGTACTTACAGCATAGTAAGTCGTCATTAAGGTAGTTGTCTCATGTGTTTATGAGAACTCCTAGTGGTTTACTATAAAGCCCGGGCCTTAAAGTACTTACAGCATAGTAAGTCGTCATTAAGGTGGTTGTCTCATGTGTTTCTGAGAACTCCTAGTGGTTTACTATAAAGCCCGGGCCTTAAAGTACTTACAGCATAGTAAGTCGTCATTAAGGTAGTTGTCTCATGTGTTTATGAGAACTCCTAGTGGTTTACTATAAAGCCCGGGCCTTAAAGTACTTACAGCATAGTAAGTCGTCATTAAGGTAGTTGTCTCATGTGTTTATGAGAACTCCTAGTGGTTTACTATAAAGCCCGGGCCTTAAAGTACTTACAGCATAGTAAGTCGTCATTAAGGTAGTTGTCTCATGTGTTTATGAGAACTCCTAGTGGTTTACTATAAAGCCCGGGCCTTAAAGTACTTACAGCATAGTAAGTCGTCATTAAGGTAGTTTTCTCATGTGTTTATGAGAACTCCTAGTGGTTTACTATAAAGTCCGGGCCTTAAAGTACTTACAGCATAGTAAGTCGTCATTAAGGTAGTTGTTTCATGTGTTTATGAGAACTCCTAGTGGTTTACTATAAAGCCCGGGCCTTAAAGTACTTACAGCATAGTAAGTCGTCATTAAGGTAGTTGTTTCATGTGTTTATGAGAACTCCTAGTGGTTTACTATAAAGCCCGGACCATAAAGTACTTACAGCATAGTATGTCGTCATTAAGGTAGTTGTCTCATGTGTTTCTGAGAACTCCTAGTGGTTTACTATAAAGCCCGGGCCTTAAAGTACTTACAGCATAGTAAGTCGTCATTAAGGTAGTTGTCTCATGTGTTTATGAGAACTCCTAGTGGTTTACTATAAAGCCCGGGCCTTAAAGTACTTACAGCATAGTAAGTCGTCATTAAGGTGGTTGTCTCATGTGTTTCTGAGAACTCCTAGTGGTTTACTATAAAGCCCGGGCCTTAAAGTACTTACAGCATAGTAAGTCGTCATTAAGGTAGTTGTCTCATGTGTTTATGAGAACTCCTAGTGGTTTACTATAAAGCCCGGGCCTTAAAGTACTTACAGCATAGTAAGTCGTCATTAAGGTAGTTGTCTCATGTGTTTATGAGAACTCCTAGTGGTTTACTATAAAGTCCGGGCCTTAAAGTACTTACAGCATAGTAAGTCGTCATTAAGGTAGTTGTTTCATGTGTTTATGAGAACTCCTAGTGGTTTACTATAAAGTCCGGGCCTTAAAGTACTTACAGCATAGTAAGTCGTCATTAAGGTAGTTGTCTCATGTGTTTATGAGAACTGCTAGTGGTTTACTATAAAGCCCGGACCTTAAAGTACTCACAGCATAGTAAGTCGTCATTAAGGTAGTTGTCTCATGTGTTTATGAGAACTCCTAGTGGTTTACTATAAAGCCCGGACCTTAAAGTACTTACCGCATAGTAAGTCGTCATTAAGGTAGTTGTCTCATGTGTTTCTGAGAACTCCTAGTGGTTTACTATAAAGTCCGGGCCTTAAAGTACTTACAGCATAGTAAGTCGTCATTAAGGTAGTTGTCTCACGCGTTTATGAGAACTCCTAGTGGTTTACTATAAAGCCCGGGCCTTAAAGTACTTACAGCATAGTAAGTCGTCATTAAGGTAGTTGTTTCATGTGTTTATGAGAACTCCTAGTGGTTTACTATAAAGTCCGGGCCTTAAAGTACTTACAGCATAGTAAGTCGTCATTAAGGTAGTTGTCTCATGTGTTTATGAGAACTCCTAGTGGTTTACTATAAAGCCCGGACCTTAAAGTACTTATAGCATAGTAAGTCGTCATTAAGGTAGTTGTCTCATGTGTTTATGAGAACTCCTAATGGTTTACTATAAAGCCCGGACCTTAAAGTACTTACAGCATAGTAAGTCGTCATTAAGGTAGTTGTCTCATGTGTTTCTGAGAACTCCTAGTGGTTTACTATAAAGTCCGGGCCTTAAAGTACTTACAGCATAGTAAGTCGTCATTAAGGTAGTTGTCTCATGTGTTTATGAGAACTCCTAGTGGTTTACTATAAAGCCCGGGCCTTAAAGTACTTACAGCATAGTAAGTCGTGTTTAAGGTAGTTGTCTCATGTGTTAATGAGAACTCCTAGTGGTTTACTATAAAGCCCGGACCTTAAAGTACTTACAGCATAGTAAGTCGTCATTAAGGTAGTTGTCTCATGTGTTTATGAGAACTCCTAGTGGTTTACTATAAAGCCCGGACCTTAAAGTACTTACAGCATAGTAAGTCGCCATTAAGGTAGTTGTCTCATGTGTTTCTGAGAACTCCTAGTGGTTTACTATAAAGTCCGGGCCTTAAAGTACTAACAGCATAGTAAGTCGTCATTAAGGTAGTTGTCTCATGTGTTTCTGAGAACTCCTAGTGGTTTACTATAAAGCCCGGACCTTAAAGTACTTACAACATAGTAAGTCGTCATTAACGTAGTTGTCTCATGTGTTTCTGAGAACTCCTAGTGGTTTACTATAAAGCCCGGACCTTAAAGTACTTACAGCATAGTAAGTCGTCATTAAGGTAGTTGTCTCATGTGTTTATGAGAACTCCTAGTGGTTTACTATAAAGCCCGGGCCTTAAAGTACTTCAGCATAGTAAGTCGTCATTAAGGTAGTTGTCTCATGTGTTTATGAGAACTCCTAGTGGTTTACTATAAAGCCCGGACCTTAAAGTACTAACAGCATAGTAAGTCGTCATTAAGGTAGTTGTCTCATGTGTTTATGAGAACTCCTAGTGGTTTACTATAAAGCCCGGACCTTAAAGTACTTACAGCATAGTAAGTCGTCATTAAGGTAGTTGTCTCATGTGTTTATGAGAACTCCTAGTGGTTTACTATAAAGCCCGGGCCTTAAAGTACTTACAACATAGTAAGTCGTCATTAAGGTAGTTGTCTCGTGTGTTTATGAGAACTCCTAGTGGTTTACTATAAAGCCCGGACCTTAAAGTACTTACAGCATAGTAAGTCGTCATTAAGGTAGTTGTCTCATGTTTATGAGAACTCCTAGTGGTTTACTATAAAGCCCGGATCTTAAAGTACTTACAGCATAGTAAGTCGTCATTAACGTAGTTGTCTCATGTGTTTATGAGAACTCCTAGTGGTTTACTATAAAGCCCGGACCTTAATGTACTTACAGCATAGTAAGTCGTCATTAAGGTAGTTGTCTCATGTGTTTATGAGAACTCCTAGTGGTTTACTATAAAGCCTGGGCCTTAAAGTACTAACAGCATAGTAAGTCGTCATTAAGGTAGTTGTCTCATGTTTATGAGAACTCCTAGTGGTTTACTATAAAGCCCGGACCTTAAAGTACTTACAGCATAGTAAGTCGTCATTAAGGTAGTTGTCTCATGTGTTTATGAGAACTCCTAGTGGTTTACTATAAAGCCCGGGCCTTAATGTACTTACAGCATAGTAAGTCGTCATTAAGGTAGTTGTCTCATGTGTTTATGAGAACTCCTAGTGGTTTACTATAAAGCCCGGACCTTAAAGTACCTACAGCATAGTAAGTCGTCATTATGGTAGTTGTCTCATGTGTTTATGAGAACTCCTAGTGGTTTACTATAAAGCCCGGTCCTTAAAGTACTTACAGCATAGTAAGTCGTCATTAAGGTAGTTGTCTCATGTGTTTATGAGAGCTCCTAGTGGTTCACTATAAAGTCCGGGCCTTAAAGTACTTACAGCATAGTAAGTCGTCATTAAGGTAGTTGTCTCATGTGTTTATGAGAGCTCCTAGTGGTTTACTATAAAGCCCGGTCCTTAAAGTACTTACAGCATAGTAAGTCGTCATTAAGGTAGTTGTCTCATGTGTTTATGAGAGCTCCTAGTGGTTTACTATAAAGCCCGGTCCTTAAAGTACTTACAGCATAGTAAGTCGTCATTAAGGTAGTTGTCTCATGTGTTTATGAGAGCTCCTAGTGGTTCACTATAAAGTCCGGGCCTTAAAGTACTTACAGCATAGTAAGTCGTCATTAAGGTAGTTGTCTCATGTGTTTATGAGAACTCCTAGTGGTTTACTATAAAGCCCGGGCCTTAAAGTACCTACAGCATAGTAAGTCGTCATTAAGGTAGTTGTCTCATGTGTTTATGAGAGCTCCTAGTGGTTTACTATAAAGCCCGGGCCTTAAAGTACCTACAGCATAGTAAGTCGTCATTAAGGTAGTTGTCTCATGTGTTTATGAGAACTCCTAGTAGTTTACTATAAAGCCCGGTCCTTAAAGTACTTACAGCATAGTAAGTCGTCATTAAGGTAGTTGTCTCATGTGTTTATGAGAACTCCTAGTGGTTTACTATAAAGCCCGGGTCTTAAAGTACTTACAGCATAGTAAGTCGTCATTAAGGTAGTTGTCTCATGTGTTTATGAGAACTCCTAAGTGGTTTACCGGGAGAAACACGAGTCAGTTGGAGAATTTAATGTCATGTTGGCTCGTTGGCCATAGTAGCTCAAATGGTTAGAGCGGCTGGACGGAAACCAGAAGATCCGTGGTTCAAATCCCGGCTATGGCATTGAGTTTTTTAGTCTGGCTCTACCCTTTCATAGTGCGTCCTACACTCGGCTAATGTGAAAGAACAATTACTTTCCATTACTTGCCCCCTCCTAGTTAACCTTCGTAGGTGACGTAATAGATACCGGGGTGAGGAAGAGCGTGCAGAAGATTCAGTGGCGAATTGTTAAAATATTTTCTCATATTTTTATGTACATGTTTATTGAATACCATTGTGAATTATGCTTTCATAGCTACATGTTAATAATTATTTGTACATAATTTAAGTGGAGCTGTTATTCTTCTTAGCTATTAATTTGTCTATGTCGAGCTCTGTAATGGGACATGTTGACTGTCCGCCACTTACTTATATTTGTTTTGTGAAAAACATAAGAAGGGGAAAAGGAGGAGAGTCACTCTCAGCTACACTCGATGGCACCTCTGCTCTACATGCTCGTATTATGGAGGGCTGCCACAGGATGCCTAAATCAGAGCATTAAGGAGGCCATGCGATGGCAAGTTAATGGATAAACTGGAGCTAATGGCAGACATTTTGAACATGGCTGTGATTTCCCATTTTCCCACGTTCTGCCAATGACTGTTGTATGGAGTTCAGCTGTAGAAAAAGCGCTCTAAAAGGAAATTAAAGAATTTCTGGACCTAAGTTAATATAAAAAATTTTATGCTCTATCCGCAAGGAAGGTTTTCTCAAACTTCTACCATACCTATTTGTTATATCCTGTATACATTTCGTTTTCATGCAAATGTCTTAAATATGTGATGCTTTAATCAAAATAATGCAGACAATTTTGTAAATCAAACGTAACTAAACTATTTTCACCGATCGCATTGTTGGTTGAAGCCGCCGTAAAGCCGGAGCTATGCGTGGGCAGAGACAGATTAGGGGCGCACAGCGCTAAACGCTTGCCGAGAGAGAGAAAGAAACAGAGAGAAAGAGACCAATAGTTCCGGCTTTCTCTCGCTGCGTCGCAATCGTTATCCAATGACTGGAGGTATAAAAAGCCCGCAAAGTGTTTGAGCGGAGTCAGGTGCTAGTGAGTTGTTAATTGAGTGTGCAGTTGTATAGTAATTGTGAGCATATGGACAATTGAAGTGCACCACAATGATTTCTTTCGTTTGTTTACGTGCAGCTGAGAACGAGACGACCTTAATGACTGCGTTTGTGTATGTTACGTCATTTTTCTGTTGTAAGGGGTGTACAAAGCGCGTTTTACTGAAATAAAGAGCATTTTAAATTTTTGCAAACAAGACTTAATTCTAAGAAACCATAAAGTCACAGTATTGTGACTTTGTGGGTTCGTAGAATTAAAGTTGGGACAGGAATTTGTGTGTTTGCAGTTAATTTATCTACGTCTTCATCAGCCACACGTTCGGGCGCAATTTGGTACGGAATTTTTATATTTGAGATGGGAAGCACGTTGACTTTTCGAAGATCCACGTCGAGAAGCCAGAAATAACAAATTCTATGTATTTTGATTTGTTTCTTGATGATTGTACTTGGTTAACTAAGAGTCATGAGATTCTTGGTTTTAAGGCGTGGTTCGGAATAAAGTTTCGGAGAAGTCAAATTTTGTAACTATTTAATTGTATTATTTAGATTACATTTTACTTGAACTTCCTTTCCCAGTCACTTCCAACATATCGATAAACTCTTACTTGGTTATATTTAAACAGATTCAAACTATTATTTAAATGTTCTTCATCTTATACCACTATTCAACACACTCACCATTACAAAATATCTCTCTGTATCAAGATTATTGATTTTTCGTAACTCTCGTTACTCCTCTCTTAATTTTGTGATTGGCGGATTTAATGGCACGTCACCACATTACGTCATATTACGTCACACAATTATTACTTCAGCCAATCACACAATTACATATAATTTTACTTATTTAAATTACCAAAAATATTTACATATCAGTTTTTTATAAATCTATAAACTTTTCATACCTCCTCCAAACATAACCCAAAAATACTGTTACAAAGTCCAATTTGCAGAAATTCTAAATGTTCTTTATTTCATAGAAATACACTCTGTACACCAGCAGAATTACGTCACATACACAATTACAATCTTCCAAGGTCGTTGACTACAACAAAGAGCTGGTGCGGGAATTCTATTCGTATTTAATTTCTTTCCATCTTAATCAGCCACACGTTCGGGCGCAATTTGGTGCGGGAATTCTATATTTGAGATGGGATGCACGTTGACTGTTTTGAAGACCCAAGTCGAGAAGCCAGATATAACAGCGATGATTGTGTTTGATTAAATAAGAGTCATTAGACATCTAAGTTTGAGGCGTGGTTCGGAATAAAGTTTCGGAGAAGTCAAATTTTGTAACAATTTAATTGTATTATTTGGATTACATTTTACTTGGACTTCCTTTCCCAGTCACTTGCAGGTTGCTTCCAACATATTGTTACTTTGTGTGTTCGTGGAATAAAAAGTCCAATTGCACCACTCAAAAAATGTTCTTTATTTCCACCGAATTACAATGTGAACACTTGCCGATTACATAGAATTACGTAATACACACAATTACGATTCACCAGTTCGTCTGTCCACGTACACTGGGCGCTCCTCACGCTGCTCGCCACGAACTGAACTCAACACAGCTGTTGGTTGCCTCTCCTGTATTGATCGGTGGCTAAATGCTTCTAGAGAATTCTTTTCCATGGAGGGCGAAACATTCTCGGTGTTTCGCGTTCTTTCAGTCGGCAGGAGGAGGGGGAAACGAAGATTCAGCCACCTCTGTGGTTTCCCCTCCCTCCACTCTATCTCGCCTCTGCAAGCGGTACCGATGCCACACGCCCCCCTCCACCGGCCTTCCCCTGCATTTATTGATCGGTACCGTAGAGTTTGCCGATTGGGTAACAATATCCATAAATTCTTTCTTTGTTATATTTAAACAGTTCCAACTATTACATAAAAGTTCTTGATCTAGCACCACTATTCATGACACTCACCATTACAAAACATCTCTACCCAAGATTATTGATTTTTCGTAACTATCGTTACTCCTCTCTTAAATTTGTGATTACCCGATTAAATTCCACGTCACAACATTACGTCATACAATTATTACTATGGCCAATCACAAACTTACATATATTTTTACTTATTTAAATTAGTAAATATATTTAGATAATCATTATTTTATAAATTTATAAACTTTTCATACCTTTTCAAAATATAACTCGGAACTACTGTTACAGAGCTCACTTTCCAAACACACCAGTTTCAAGTACAACTCTCGTTGCGCCTTTGTTTACAACTGTCCGGTAAACTAGCTACGGCTCCTTTCTCTACACGACCATTCATGATGCCTAATGGATAAGGCATCGGTCTCCTAAACCGGGGATTGCGGATTCGGTCCCGCCGGAGTTGTGACTTTGTGGGTTCGTGAAATAATAAAACGAGGTTACGAAACACAAAAACTACATTTTATTTTCCTAGCAAATACATTCGTCACCATTACAGTTTGCTAGCTAACCTTAAACTGTTTATTTTCTCAACTCTACATTCAACTGTCCCTCATTTCCGGTAACGATCGGCCATCATTTTTATCGGCTTCGCGAGTCTACCACCAGGGTGACACTGCTCCCTCCTCAAGGCTGGTCGTCCCGAACAGCACCATCGTAGCGGGCCAGGCGATCCAGGTGTACCACCAGCATCTTTCCTCGGTGCGATGTCCGCCCAGGTTGGTCTCGTCCCTGCCTCCACTTCCCTCAAGAGTAGCCCCAGGTCTGCGTCCGCCAGCTGCTCCCTCCTCAGGCCTGCGCCATCCCAGCCATCCGCAGGCACTGCCGTGACTACTCGAACTGCTGCGGCACGTTCCTTGCCCTCCACTCTTGTGCATTGGCTGCACTCTTTTGGACAGGGTCTTCGGGACATAGCGTCCGCGTTACCGTGACTCTTCCCTCTGCGATGTTCCGAGGTGAAGTCGTACTCCTGCTGCCTCTGAACCCCACCTGCTGTCTGGCCTTCCGGTCGCGCCATCACTATCACTTCGCTCCTCGCGGGGACAACCACGTCTTCGCTCAAGACGACCCTGCCAATTCCAAGGCGCTCTTCTGGTTGACGGAGTATAACCTCTTCTCCGTTGAGCCTCAGGACCTTCCTGCCGACGTCGATCGTCGCCTCGTGGCTCCTGAGGGCATCCAGTCCCAGAATCACCTCCTCAGCCACCTTCGCGACGAGCACCCACAGACGCACGGCACTCCGTCCCAAGTACAGCTCCAGCAGGGCCTCCTTCTGCACAGGCATGGTGTCGCCCGATGCCGTCACAAGCTCGTATGGTTGGCTCGGTTTCCTCGTCGGCAAACCCTTCGCCACGTCAGGTCTGATGATGGTCACGGCCGCCCCAGTGTCCACCAGCACGCGGCACGGCTTTGCTCTTACCCAACCGTCCGCGATGAGGTTGTCATCCATCCGCCGGCTGACGGCGCGGATTGTCACTCGAGGGGATGGTGGTAATGGCACCGACGTGCCCCTCTCCACGCCGGGCCTTACTCGTTTTCCGGCTGCTCTTCCTGGTGTGGGCAGTCTCTCCGCAGGTGTCCGGGCTATCCACACCCCCAACACAGGCCACTAGGTGTTCGCCGGCGTCCCTCAGCTGGTCTTCTGTCTCCGGCGTAGCGAACACTCCTCGTTCTCGACGTCGGGATAGATGCTACCTTGGCCGCCTCCATCCTTAATGCCGCTGTCAGCGCCTCGTGGATGGTTTTATAATCACCGAGCATTAGGCGCTCTTGTTCTGTAACAAACAAGAAATGAATGTTCTGTCACTAGACAAAACACGAACGTTCCATAGTCTAACTTTATCTGTGCCAGCAAACCTTTTATCTCCGCGCTATCTTTATCTGCAGGCTCTTTATCTCTGCCTTGCACTATCTTGTTTGTCGGCGCCGCCGCGCTATCGTAAATAATGGCTCCGGGACAATAGATAGATAATTTATTCATCTTGTAAATCAAACATTGTACATGAGTACTATGATATAAGACACGTCAAACTGTGAATTTACATTGCAATTAACTATACTTGTAAATTAACAAGCCACATCCAATAAGGACAAGTCACTGTTTGTACAAAATAATGTTTTATAAAGATATCTCAAGAATTTTATAATATACACAATTAATTCAGAAATGTAACAATATTATAAACTTTCCATAAATTCACTAACAGAATAAAAACAGTGGTCTAGCAAGTATGCCAAAACTGACTTTTTAAATGCTGAAAAATTGCAAGTGGTTTTATTGGCTATAGGCAGTTTATTAATAAAAGTGATTCCTAGGTTTATTACACTGTTTTGATGAGCTCTTGCGTTACTTCTATTCACATGAATATCCATTCTCTGTCTAGTATTATTATTATGAACTGTGTCGTTAAAGGTACAGTGGCCATTTCCTTTCATTAAATTTGTCTTTGTAAATTTTAAAGTTTCAAAAATGAACATACATGGGAGAGGTAAGATTTTAAATTTTTTAAATAATGGTCTGCACGTAGATGTTGATTTAACTCCTCCAAGTATTCCTAGAATCCGGTTTTGCATTATGAGTAATGATTTACAATGTGGTGAGTTACCCCATAATGTTATGCCATATTTTAAAATGGAGTAAGCACACGCAAAATACACGCTTCTGAGAGTTTTTATGTTAACTATGTGTACCAGTTGTCCGAAATTATAAGAAGTTGTACTCAGTTTTTTAATTAGATGATCAACATGTGTCTCCCACTTTAGGTTACTCTATATCCAAAGACCAAGAAATTAATATCGATGTTTGTGGGCGGAGTTTTCTTCAAAATTGTGTGGTATGTTTAGAAAGTACTGAACTAAACTTCAAGATAGGTTTTATCTCATGTTTCGTTCACAGACAGGCATAAACATGAATACAGAGACATATTACGGAGACTTTTTATTAATATATTGTAGAAAATGTTGAGTAATCTTTCTTTCTAATACATGTTATTAGTTTTACTCACTTCAGCCAATAATTTATACTCGACCTATTTTTATAATAGATGCGTAAAGCAATGAACACCCGTTATTTGACACGAACATGTAGTCGTCCATGCTTGGAATATAAAGTTGTTCTGGAAGCTGTACATTTGGCAATATCACAGAGTACACCAAATGTCCTCTCCTATAGATGATGCAATTACAGAAGAGCGCCGAATCGCCGAAGACTTTTCCTGAACTATCTATCCTCCCAACTCGGTTTCCTCTTTTTTTTTTCCACCACCACCCTCCCCCGTTTTCGCCTGGCGAAAGCAGCAGACCAATTTTAGATGCTAACGAAGCACCATTGGAACTGCAACTCAACCTCGGTGGTAAAGAACATGCTCGTCGTATATTCAAGTATAAGCTTCTCTTTTTTTTTTTTTTTTTTGCGTTTAAATTCCTCGCTGCCGGTTCAGTGTGTGAAAATCCTATTACCCGTTATTCAACAAATTACCAGGAGACGATAACCTTTAGCAATGCAGATTGTATTTAATGATACCGCCTCGCCGGCTTATCGCGTTCCTCTTTATCGGCAATTTTTGCTTCCTAGCCCAGATGCAGGCAACTCATATGAGTTTCTCCCACCCCTAGCAGGTACAGAGAGTTTAGAGATTAGAAACTATTAGTCCAATGGCAACAGCTGAACAGAGATCTGGAAATATCAATTTTTCATATCACTAATACATATATTACCGAGCGGGTACGCTCACGCGGTATCGTCTGTGACCCGCATTCCGGAGGCACAGGTTCAATTCCCGTGGCCGATCTACCTGACCCATGGTTTGGGCATATCGCCTTTTTTTTTATTTATCCAGATTTATGAACCTTATTTTACACAGTGGTATATTAGGGTTACAGTTGATACATAAAAATACACAATTTTAACAAAAATATTTTAAATACTAGAAGGAAGAAAATATCTTATAATCTGATGCATATTAGTTTAAACTATTTCAGACGTTTAAATACTGAGTTTATAAACATCATGAAGTACTTACACTGTTGTGGCTTCATTAGCAAAGATTTGAGCGGAGCAGAAAATTCAGTTCCTAGAGAGTCTAGCTTGAATGTTAACTCTTGTCTTTCTCTCCAGAAAATGGGACAACAGAAAAGGAGATGAGCCACAGTTTGAAATTCTTCACCACACATACACTCGGGGTTAGATGTTAAGTGAAAGCGTGATAAGTATTCACCAAATTTACCATGTCCACTTAAAAATTGTGTCAAAACAAAATTTAGTACAAGAGTTTCACATTTTCCTCTGTCATATACACTAGCGAAAAATAATGTTTTTGTTAAACTTCCATTTGGAGTTGTTAGCCATTGTTGGTTCCATTCTTCAAGAATATGTTGATGTATTATTCTCCTTACATTAGAAATAGGACATAAAGAGTACGTCACAGGAAGATTGGATTCTGCAGCCTTCTTAGCCAAGCAATCAGCTCTCTCGTTGCCTGAAATTCCATTGTGTCCTTTAAGCCATCCCATGCAAATATGTCCTGGATGGTTTTGAAGCAAGGTTCTGATTTCATGTGCTAATGAATTTAAATTATATTTATCGTTAATAGCGAGTAGAGCTGATTGTGAATCACTGTTCCCATTAACAGTACACCATTTTATAGCTTCTTTAATTGCTAAGAGCTCCGACTGGAATACAGAACATTCAGGTGACAATTTAAACATGGAATGAGTTAGTTACGTTTGGTTTTCATAAACAACAAAAGCACATCCTACTGCAGATATATTATCTTCAACGCGAACCGTCTGTATATATGTAATAATCATGAAAATTGCATATTTCCTTTAAACAGGTTACAAAACTGTCCTGCTGTGGTAGGATGCTTCGGGATTTGTAGTTTTAAGTGAGACAGATAAGACGCACATTCACGTTCATGTCTTAAATTCGTAATAGTTGCTCTTGATAAACCAGTGAGAGCCAAAGGTTCGATGTTAGCTATAATCTGAGCTGCATCAGTGGAGATTGTACGATATCCTCGAACATATCGCCCGTTCCGGCTTCATAGATCTCTCCATCGTTTCCTGGGTCGTCCTCTGTCTCTTCTTCCTTTTGGATTATAGTTTAATACTGCATTTGGATATCTTCCATCCTCCATTCTTTATATGTGTCCATGCCATTGTTGCCTTCGTTATGATATTTTGTCATGGATTGGTTCGATTTCTAATTCCTTTCTAATATCCTCATTTTTTATTTTATTTATTTATTATCCATTTTTATTCCTATTTTACCCAAAAGGTATATTAGGGATATAGTTTACAAATTTATGAATATAATAAAATTTACAAAAACATAACAAATGCAATATTAAGCTGACAAACAGTAAACATCAAGATGAATTATTTAGTTTAAGAAATATTTTATTTAAGAAAGCCATGAAATATTGATAAGTTTTGTAATTCATCAGAATATGTCTAAGTTGTTTTGAAAAAGCGTAACCTAAGGATTGAAGCAGTAATTCAAGTTCGTAACTTTCAAAACAGAAAAACGGGCAATCAAATAAAATGTGAGGGACATATTGAAGATGATTTCCACAAATAAAATGAGATGTGCATTTGATTTTGAATCGAAATAAGTAAGCTGAAAATTTGCCATGTCCAGTTAAGAATTGAGTGAGAACATTTATGTCTGTCAGAAACTGTTGGGAATATAAATCCTTAGTCAAAGCACCACAATCACTTTTTAACCAATATTCATTCCAGTCGTTGATGATAATCTCCTTTAATGTTTGCCTCACATAAGAAATAAGGCATAGAGTGTATCTATATTGAGGAATTAATCCTTAAAGAATTAATCCTTTTAAATACATTACTCCGATATATGGGTGATTTTTATTTAATTAGAGCCAACTGAAAAATTCAATGCCATGGCCGGGATTTGAACCACGGATCTCCTGATTTCCGTCCAGTCGCTCTAACCCCTTGAGCTACCATGGCCAACGTGCCTTCCTGACATTAAATTCTCCAACTGACTCATTATATTTCCCGGTATACCACTAGGGGTTCTCATATTTGAGAAAACCACTTGTGGCGACTTACTATTGTAAGTAATTAATTACCAGAATTTTTATCGCTGATTATTTTTAATGTATATTTATATTGATGAATTAATCCTTAAATTAATCCCTAAGTGATCTACCGGGAAATATAATGAGTCAATTGGAGAATTTAATGTTAGGAAGGCACGTTGACTATGGTAGCTCAAGGTGTTAGAGCGACTGGACGGAAACCAGGAGATCCGTGGTTCAAATCCCGGCCATGGCATTGAATTTTTCAGTTCGCTCTAATTAATTAAAAAAAAGGTTATAGAGTGTAAATTTCTGGAAGATTTGAAGTCGCAGCTGTCTTTGCAATCCCTACGTGACCTCTGACCCATTTAATGCACAGATGAGAACTACATAATAATTGACTTCTTTTTTCAGCTGCAATGGGACTGTTGTCTATGGTATCTTTCAAAGCTGCAATTGCTGCTTGTGAATCACTGTAAAGGCGAGCGGTATATTGTAAGTTGTTGCACCATTTCACTGCTTTACGGATTGCTAATAATTCAGCTCAGTTCTCATTTTGTCCAATATTGTACAACCTTTAACATTTCTTAAAAATTCCATTTCTGCAGCCTGTATTTTATTTAAATCCTTTTGTATTGGCACCCAGGTTTTGATCCAAATAGTAAAGTTGGAATAGCCATTACCTTATACATTTTCATTTTTGTATCCTTTCTCACTCTGTTTTTAAAAGATATTTAGATTTTCCCACATATTTCTCGGAATTTGTTTACTTTTTCTTCTATACCAGTATTGTTTATAAAACTCATGTTATATCCTAAATATTTAAAACTCGATATTTGTTCTAAAATTCTATTTCCTAAAACAATTTTTGATCTAACACTATAATTTCCCTTAAAAGTAATAATTTTTGTTTTTTCTTGTGATATTTTAAAATTATATTTTTCTACTATATTATTTAGAATATACTGTCACCCAATTAACGAAAGGCAGGACCAACTGCAGCTGGGTAGGGGACTGGAACTGTCCAGGTCACGCCTACCAATTTATCTATGTGGCACTGACTGAGGGGATGGTTAGAAAGCCACCCTACCGTCTCTTTCCCCTCCCCTTGACGTCTGGAAATATCGGGATAATTGTGCGAGTGCGAACCTCCCAGAATTAGCGATCTTCCCTATATAAGGCTGCAATGGACGAGTCAGTTCAGTTCTTGGCGAGCAGCCGTGAGGAACGCCGAGAGAGTGAACGGACCGGAAGACTGTGTACGTGTATCAGAGGAGTTATACTTAATTGTGAGTGTAGGGTAGACCTGTGACAGACGAACTGGCGAACTGTAATTGTGTGTGCTACGTAATTCTGTGTAATCGGCAAGTGTTCCAACTGTAATTCGGTGGAAATAAGGAACATTTTGAGTTTGTGCAATTGAACTTTTAATTTCACGAACCCACAAAGTAACAATACATTGATTTTTGCACTTGATTTTCATTTCGATGAATCAATATTTGGTCATCCGCAAACAGCAGGGTATTAATATAAATGCTTTCTTTTATTTTGATTCCTGGGTCTACTAAAATCTTCCATTCATTTAGAACATCGTATATAACAATGATAAGCTACACCCTTGTCTTAGTCCAGTATTGGTAGAAATTTGTTCTGTTAACCTATCCCCAGTATCAAATCTTATAGTTGTATTTGTGTATATGCCTTTTATTGCATTAATATGTGGTGGGTAACCCTTACTTTCTAATATTTGCCACAGTTTTATTCTATTTATTCTAACAAAAGCCTTTTCCAGGTCAATGAATTCGATATGGGTTTCCGAATTCTTTTCCCTTCGTTGTTCAATTGTTTGATTAAGGACAAACAGGACCGGCCTTTGCGGAACCCACTCTGCTCTTCTCCTATAAGGCATTCTGTAATAGTTTTCAGTCTATTATTTATTATTTTAGTGTTTATTTTGTAACTTCTGTTCATTAAACGTATCCCTCTATAATTTCCACAGTTTTTGCGATCTCCTTTTTTGAATATATTTTTGATTAGAGCTATTGACCATGATTCAGGTATTTTACTTTTTTTCCAACAATTATTAATTAAACAATTATTAATTACATCCCCCGAATTTCATGCCCTACATTTCATCTCCATTATCATTTCATATCATCTCTCATCTGGTGGTCTCTTTCAGGGTAGTAGTGTCGGCGGGTGTCTCGGCGGTGCATGGCAGGATGATATGCTCTGAGGTAAACTACAGTATGCGCAATTTATTTTGAGCGTTAGTCTGCCAAGTCCTCACTCGGTAGGTTTCGGCTAACTTCGTAAACAAGGATGACAACTTGGAAACATAAAATGCGCTATATTAGTACACTACACTAGTACACTCTGACATCTAGTGACTAATATGCTAAGCTTTTACGCGCGCTCATTGTTTTTTGTGTTCATTCGTTTTGTGCAAGTTTGAGGTTAATTACTATAGCTTAAACAGTTTGTAATTATGGCTGAGGGCACACCAAACTCCTCATCATATGTACCTTCCGAGCAACGAACTCCGACTCGGAAACATGCACGTACAGTCGTGCATAGTGATGGCCGCAAAATAATAGCGAAAGTTGCAGAAAGCTGTGATATAGAAAACGATAACAACCAGTTAATGTTCCCACTCAGCAAATCTGCTTACACAGGAAAAAGTTTCAGCACTGTCAGACGTATTAAATCGTTTTGTACATCTCATCCCAATGAATCTCCAAAAACACCAGGAAAAAGCAGGTGAGGCTGTGATCTGTGTATGGTAATAACTAATAGTTATGTTTTCTTTCTGTCTTCTTTTCCCTTCAATCCTTTCCTTTTTGGCTTCCTCCTTTTCCTTATATCTTGCTCTTTTATCTTTCTTTTTCTCTTGCTCTGACCCCTTTGTATATTTCTACATAGTTTGATATTTCCCTCCATTACCAAAGCTACACCGGTATTTAATAGAGACCAACAAACCTAGCAGCAAGACTTTCCTATGTTGTGGATGTTATGGCTCTCAAAAGGGGACACACTATTATTCTTCTACCTCCGCATAACTGTGATCTGAATGCAATTGAACTGGCGTGGACAAAAATAAAGAACGTTTTCAGAGGACACAACGTTACTGCTGATATGTCAGCCACAAATCTGCAGAAACTTGCTATAGAAGCATTCTCTTCTGTAACTGCGACGGATTGGGAAGGATACTGCAAGAACTTGAAATGAAATATTGGAGAAATAATGATGTAATTGAAAATGCGATTGATGAAATTATCAACAGATCAGAGGATACTAGCGATGAAACTGATGCAATGGACTCAGAAATCGAAGAATCACAAAGCAAATGAGTGAGTATTTACAACTGTCATAATATTTGTTTACTGTTGTTATGTGTTTCATAAATAGTAAGTATATAAATATACAGCTTATAGGATCGAGTCCAATTTACTATTTGTCCACAGATCTCACATTTGCGGTGCATATCTTCGCTTATCTTACACACTATTTTGCTGAATTGTGTTTCTCAAGGTTGACTACACAGCAGAAACAAAAGATTGTTAGCTTTCGCAACTTCCCCTCTGCCCGTACTGCACCGTAAATTCTTATTTTTCGCGTACTGTACTTCCTCCTCTGATAGGTCGTTTGCCGGTTTCCGCTCCTCTGCTGGGACCATTTCGTGACCGCCAGCCAGGGAAATTTGGGGCTCGGATCGCCTGCCTGGGACCATTAGGGCTCGGCTGCTGGGCTCGTTGCCGTCCCGCTGTAGGGGAGCGAGTTCGTTGTCCTGGCCTGTCGGGGGAAGTCTCTATCCAAGTAAACTGTAGGGACCTTTGGGGCTCCGATCGCCTGCCTTGGTACCATTAGGGCTCGGCTGCTGGGATCGTTGCCGTCCCGCTGTAGGGGAGCGAGTTCGTTGCCCTGGCCTGCCGGGGGAAGTCTCTATCCAAGTAAACTGTAGGGACCTTTGGGGCTCGGATCACCTGCCTACGACCATTAGGGCTCGGCTGCTGGGCTCGTTGCCGTCCCGCTGTAGGTGAGCGAGTTCGTTGTCCTGACCTGTCGGGGGAAGTCTCAATCCAAGTAAACTGTAGGGACCTTTGGGGCTCGGATCACCTGTCTTGGTACCATTAGGGCTCGGCTGCTGGGCTCGTTGCCGTCCCACTGTAGGGGAGCGAGTTCGTTGTCCTGGCCTGTCGGGGGAAGTCTCTATCCAAGTAAACTGTAGGTATCTTTGGGGCTCCGATCGCCTGCCTTGGTACCATTAGAGCTCGGCTGCTGGGCTCGTTGCCGTCCCACTGTAGGGGAGCGAGTTCGTTGTCCTGGCCTGCCGGGGGAAGTCTCTATCCAAGTAAACTGTAGGTATCTTTGGGGCTCCGATCGCCTGCCTTGGTACCATTAGAGCTCGGCTGCTGGGCTCGTTGCCGTCCCGCTGTAGGGGAGCGAGTTCGTTGTCCTGGCCTGCCGGGGGAAGTCTCTATCCAAGTAAACTGTAGGGACATTTGGGGCTCCGATCGCCTGCCTTGGTACCATTAGAGCTCGGCTGCTGGGCTCGTTGCCGTCACGCTGTAGGGGAGCGAGTTCGTTGTCCTGGCCTGTCGGGGGAAGTCTCTATCCAAGCAAACTGTAGGTATCTTTGGGGCTCGGATCGCCTGCCTTGGTACCATTAGGGCTCGGCTGCTGGGCTCGTTGCCATCCCGCTGTAGGGGAGCGAGTTTGTTGTTCTGGCCTGCCGGGGGAAGTCTCTATCTAAGTAAACTGTAGGGACCTTTGGGGCTCGGATCGCCTGCCTTGGTACCATTAGGGCTCGGCTGCTGGGCTCGTTGCCGTCCCGCTGTAGGGGAGCGAGTTCGTTGTTCTGGCCTGTCGGGGGAAGTCTCTATCCAAGTAAACTGTAGGGACATTTGGGGCTCCGATCGCCTGCCTTGGTACCATTAGGGCTCGGCTGCTGGGCTCCTTGCCGTCCCGCTGTAGGGGAGCGAGTTCGTTGTCCTGGCCTGCAAGGGGAAGTCTCTATCCAAGTAAACTGTAGGTATCTTTGGGGCTCCGATCGCCTGCCTTGGTACCATTAGAGCTCGGCTGCTGGGCTCGTTGCCGTCCCGCTGTAGGGGAGCGAGTTCGTTGTCCTGGCCTACCGGGGGAAGTATCTATCCAAGTAAACTGTAGGTACCTTTGGGGCTCCGATCGCCTGCCTTGGTACCATTAGAGCTCGGCTGCTGGGCTCGTTGCCGTCCCGCTGTAGGGGAGCGAGTTCGTTGTCCTGGCTTGTCGGGGGAAGTCTCTATCCGAGTAAACTGTAGGGACATTTGGGGCTCCGATCGCCTGCCTTGGTACCATTAGGGCTCAGCTGCTGGGCTCGTTGCAGTCCCGCTGTAGGAGAGCGAGTTCGTTGTCCTGGCCTGTCGGGAGAAGTCTCTATCCAAGTAAACTGTAGGGACCTTTGGGGCTCAGATCGCCTGCCTAGGACCATTAGGGCTCGGCTGCTGGGTTCGTTGCCGTCCCGCTGTAGGGGAGCGAGTTAGTTGTTCTGACCTGTCGGGGGAAGTCTCTATCCAAGTAAACTGTAGGGACATTTGGGGCTCGGATCGCCTGCCTGGTACCATTAGGGCTCGGCAGCTGGGCTCGTTGTCGTCCCGCTGAACGGGAGCGAGTTAGTTGTTCTGGCCTGTCGGGTGAAGTCTCTATCCAAGTAAACTGTAGGGACATTTGGGGCTCGGATCGCCTGCCTGGTACCATTAGGGCTCGGCTGCTGGGCTCGTTGTCGTCCCGCTGTAGGGGAGCGAGTTCGTTGTTCTGGCTTGTCGGGGGAAGTCTCTATCCAAGTAAACTGTAGGGACATTTGGGGCTCGGATCGCCTGCCTGGTACCATTAGGGCTCGGCTGCTGGGCTCGTTGCCGTCCCGCTGTAGGGGAGCGAGTTAGTTGTTCTGGCCTGTCGGGGGAAGTCTCTATCCAAGTAAACTGTAGGGACATTTGGGGCTCCGATCACCTGCCTTGGTACCATTAAGGCTCGGCTGCTGGGCTCGTTGCCGTCCCGCTGTAGGGGAGCGAGTTCGTTGTCCTGGCTCGTCGGGGGAAGTCTCTATCCGAGTAAACTGTAGGGACATTTGGGGCTCCGATCGCCTGCCTTGGTACCATTAGGGCTCGGCTGCTGGGCTCGTTGCCGTCGCGCTGTAGGGGAGCGAGTTAGTTGTTCTGACCTGTCGGGGGAAGTTTCTATCCAAGTAAACTGTAGGGACATTTGGGGCTCGGATCGCCTGCCTGGTACCATTAGGGCTCGGCTGCTGGGCTCGTTGCCGTCCCGCTGTAGGGGAGCGAGTTAGTTGTTCTGGCCTGTCGGGGGAAGTTTCTATCCAAGTAAACTGTAGGGACATTTGGGGCTCGGATCACCTGCCTTGGTACCATTAGGGCTCGGCTGCTGGGCTCGTTGCCGTCCCGCTGTAGGGGAGCGAGTTCGTTGTCCTGGCTTGTCGGGGGAAGTCTCTATCCGAGTAAACTGTAGGGACATTTGGGGCTCCGATCGCCTGCCTTGGTACCATTAGGGCTCGGCTGCTGGGCTCGTTGCAGTCCCGCTGTAGGAGAGCGAGTTCGTTGTCCTGGTCTGTCGGGAGAAGTCTCTATCCAAGTAAACTGTAGGGACCTTTGGGGCTCAGATCGCCTGCCTTGGTAGCATTAGGGCTCGGCTGCTGGGCTCGTTGTCGTCCCGCTGTAGGAGAGCGAGTTCGTTGTCCTGGCCTGTCGGGAGAAGTCTCTATCCAAGTAAACTGTAGGGACATTTGGGGCTCCGATCGCCTGCCTTGGTAGCATTAGGGCTCGGCTGCTGGGCTGGTTGTCGTCCCGCTGTAGGAGAGCGAGTTCGTTGTCCTGGCCTGTCGGGAGAAGTCTCTATCCAAGTAAACTGTAGGGACCTTTGGGGCTCAGATCGCCTGCCTAGGACCATTAGGGCTCGGCTGCTGAGCTCGTTGCCGTCCCGCTGTAGGGGAGCGAGTTCGTTGTCCTGGACTGTCGGGGGAAGTTTCTATCCAAGTAAACTGTAGGGACATTTGGGGCTCAGATCGCCTGCCTGGTACCATTAGGGCTCGGCTGCTGAGCTCGTTGCCGTCCCGCTGTAGGGGAGCGAGTTCGTTGTCCTGGCCTGTCGGGGGAAGTCTCTATCCAAGTAAACTGTAGGGACCTTTGGGGCTCGTATCACCTGCCTGGTACCATTAGGGCTCGGCTGCTGGGCTCGTTGCCGTCCCACTGTAGGTGAGCGAGTTCGTTGTCCTGGCCTGTCGGGGGAAGTCTCTATCCAAATAAACTATAGAGACCTTTGGGGCTCGGATCGCCTGCCTGGTACTATTAGAGCTCGGCTGTTGGGCTCGTTGCCGTCTCGCTGTAGGTGACCGAGTTCGTTGTCCTGGTCTGTCGGGGGAAGTCTCTATCCAAATAAACTATAGAGACCTTTGGGTTTCGGATCGCCTGCCTGGTACTATTAGAGCTCGGCTGCTGGGCTCGTTGCCGTCCTGCTGTAGGGGAGCGAGTTCGTTGTCCCGGCCTGCCGGGGGAAGTCTCTATCCAAGTAAACTGTAGGTATCTTTGGGGCTCCGATCGCCTGCCTTGGTACCATTAGAGCTCGGCTGCTGGGCTCGTTGCCGTCCCGCTGTAGGGGAGCGAGTTCGTTGTCCTGGCCTGTCGGGGGAAGTCTCTATCCGAGTAAACTGTAGGGACATTTGGGGCTCAGATCGCCTGCCTTGGTACCATTAGGGCTCGGCTGCTGGGCTCGTTGCCGTCCCGCTGTAGGGGAGCGAGTTCGTTGTCCTGGCCTGCCGGGGGAAGTACCTATCCAAGTAAACTGTAGGTACCTTTGGGGCTCCGATCGCCTGCCTGGTACTATTAGAGCTCGGCTGCTGAGCTCGTTGCCGTCCCGCTGTAGGGCAGCGAGTTCGTTGTCCTGGCCTGTCGTGAGAAGTCTCTATCCAAGTAAACTGTAGGGACCTTTGGGGCTCAGATCGCCTGCCTAGGACCATTAGGGCTCGGCTGCTGAGCTCGTTGCCGTCCCGCTGTAGGGGAGCGAGTTCGTTGTCCTGGCCTGTCGGGGGAAGTTTCTATCCAAGTAAACTGTAGGGACATTTGGGGCTCAGATCGCCTGCCTGGTACCATTAGGGCTCGGCTGCTGAGCTCGTTGCCGTCCCGCTGTAGGGGAGCGAGTTCGTTGTCCTGGCCTGTCGGGGGTAGTCTCTATCCAAGTAAACTGTAGGGACCTTTGGGGCTCGTATCACCTGCCTGGTACCATTAGGGCTCGGCTGCTGGGCTCGTTGCCGTCTCGCTGTAGGTGAGCGAGTTCGTTGTCCTGGCCTGTCGGGGGAAGTCTCTATTCAAGTAAACTATAGAGACCTTTGGGGCTCGGATCGCCTGCCTGGTACTATTAGAGCTCGGCTGTTGGGCTCGTTGCCGTCTCGCTGTAGGGGAGCGAGTTCGTTGTCCTGGCCTGTCGGGGGAAGTCTCTATCCAAGTAAACTGTAGGGACATTTGGGGCTCAGATCGCCTGCCTGGTACTATTAGGGCTCGGCTGCTGGGCTCGTTGCCGTCCCGCTGTAGGGGAGCGAGTTCGTTGTCCTGGCCTGTCGGGGGAAGTCTCTATCCAAGTAAACTGTAGGGACTTTTGGGGCTCGGATCGCCTGCCTGGTACTATTAGAGCTCGGCTGTTGGGCTCGTTGCTGTCTCGCTGTAGGTGACCGAGTTCGTTGTCCTGGCCTGTCGGGGGAAGTCTCTATCCAAATAAACTATAGAGACCTTTGGGGCTCGGATCGCCTGCCTGGTACTATTAGAGCTCGGCTGCTGGTCTCGTTGCCGTCTCGCTGTAGGGGAGCGAGTTCGTTGTCCTGGCCTGTCGGGGGAAGTCTCTATCCAAGTAAACTGTATGGACCTTTTGGGCTCGGATCGCCTGCCTGGTACTATTAGGGCTCGGCTGCTGGGCTCGTTGCAGTCCCGCTGTAGGAGAGCGAGTTCGTTGTCCTGGCCTGTCGGGGGAAGTCTCTATCCAAGTAAACTGTAGGGAAATTTGGGGCTCCGATCGCCTGCCTTGGTACCATTAGGGCTCGGCTGCTGGGCTCGTTGCCGTCCCGCTGTAGGGGAGCGAGTTCGTTGTCCTGGCCTGCCGGGGGAAGTATCTATCCAAGTAAACTGTAGGGACATTTGGGGCTCCGATCGCCTGCCTTGGTACCATTAGGGCTCGGCTGCTGGGCTCGTTGTTGTCCCGCTGTAGGTGACCGAGTTCGTTGTCCTGGTCTGTCGGGGGAAGTCTCTATCCAAGTAAACTGTAGGGACATTTGGGGCTCGGATCGCCTGCCTGGTACCATTAGGGCTCGGCTGCTGGGCTCGTTGCAGTCCCGCTGTAGGAGAGCGAGTTCGTTGTCCTGGCCTGTCGGGAGAAGTCTCTATCCAAGTAAACTGTAGGGACCTTTTGGGCTCGGATCGCCTGCCTGGTACTATTAGGGCTCGGCTGCTGGGCTCGTTGTTGTCCCGCTGTAGGTGACCGAGTTCGTTGTCCTGGCCTGTCGGGGGAAGTCTCTATCCAAGTAAACTGTAGGGACCTTTGGGGCTTGGATCGCCTGCCTGGTACCATTAGGACTCGGCTGCTGGGCTCGTTGTTGTCCCGCTGTAGGTGACCGAGTTCGTTGTCCTGGCCTGTCGGGGGAAGTCTCTATCCAAGTAAACTGTAGGGACCTTTGGGGCTCGGATCGCCTGCCTGGTACTATTAGGGCTCGGCTGCTGGGCTCGTTGTTGTCCCGCTGTAGGTGACCGAGTTCGTTGTCCTGGCCTGTCGGGGGAAGTCTCTATCCAAGTAAACTTTAGAGACCCTGCCCTCTGTACTGTCGTGGCTCCTTGGGTCAACCGCCCTCTGTTCCCTTCACCTCATCCTTCCTCCCGGGGGTGTCCCACTTGGTGGCATAGCAACAATGGACCCAGCATGGTGGCCTACGTACCAAATCCCCTCCGTTATGAAATCCAAATCCTAATACATATATTTCAGAATGATATATCACAGCAAAGACTTGACGGAAACCAGGAGATCCGTAGTTCAAATCCGGGCCGTGGCATGTTAATTAAAAACATCCATACTGTCGCGAACCTTTTTTCGCGACTGGCAGCCGACGTACAGAAAGCGGCAGATAGTGCAACTCAGAGATAAAAGGTTTGCCGAAACATATAAAGATAGATAAATGGCAAATTCTAATGACATCTTGATTGATAGAGAACGTTCCACAATCATGAATGGTCGTATAAAAGAAAGCCGCAGTTAGTTGAGGAATCAGTCGAGAATCGGAACTGTTATCGTGTGCCTGCAGGTGTTTTGAAAGTGAACTCTATTGTTTGTGGGTGTGGCTGTATTTGTGTATATTACGTAATTCTGCTACCGTAAGAGTTGACCAAAGTGTATTTCTACGGAAATAAAGAAAATTTCGAATTTCTGCAACTTGGACGTTTGATTCTACGAACCAACCGTCACAATATACAAGAGTAATGTATTCAAAAGGATTAATTCTGAAAGAATTAATTTCTCAATATAAATTTAACATTAAGAGTTCAATGATAAAAATCCGAGTATTTAAATACGAGGGCTATCCAGAAAGTAGATTACGTTTTCGTCTGTTTCCTCTAGGGGCGGGGCTAGCGCGGCCATCTTGGGGTCAGAGCGTTGCGCAGCTCAGTCGGCATCTAGCCGTGCTAGTGAGAGGTTTGTGCTCTGCTCCGTTCAGATACTGTGACGGTTTGAAATGTCTGCGTTAATTGAAAATCCCGCGAGCTGCGAGGTGCGTGCAGTAATAAGGTTTCTGACTGCAAAAAACTGTAAACTGATAGAAATCTATCGGCAGCTTTGTGAAGTGTATGGGGACAACATTATCACTGAAGGTGGAGTGCGTCAGTGGGTCATCAGATTTAAAAATGGCCGAACCAATGTTCACGACGAAGATCGAAGTGGGAGACCCAGCATAGTGACTGCCGAACTTGTCGAAAAAGTCGATGCTAAAGTCCGTGAAAATCGAAGGTTCACAATAACGGAACTTTCTTTGAGTTTTCCACAAATTTCGCGAAGTTTGTTGCACGAAATCATCAGCGAAAAGCTTGGTTACCACAAGTTTTGTGCAAGATGGATTCCAAAAATCTTGACAGAGGACCACAAAAATCAGCGAATGGCTGCAGCGTTGAACTTTTTGGACGTTTACCATAAGGATGGTGACTCTTTACTCGATCGCATCGTTACTGGTGACGAAACATGGGTGAAACACGTGAACTGTGAAACGAAATTTCAATCAATGCAGTGGGGGCACACAAGTTCTACCCAAAAACCAAAGAAATGCATGCAAACAATGTCGGCAAGGAAGATGATGGCGACTGCTTTTTGGGACAGAAAAGGTGTGATTTTGGTGGACTTCCTGGAAAGAGGCACTACAATAAACTCTCAAAGGTCAATAACTCTCCAAAAACTCAGAAGAGCCATTCAAAACAAGCGCAGAGGAATGTTGAGCTCTAAGATCTTGTTGATTCACGACAACGCCCGGCCCCACACGGCAAATGTCACTCGTGAAGTTCTTGAATCTTTTAAGTGGGAGTTGTTTCCTCATCCGCCGTACAGTCCCGACCTGGCACCGAGCGACTTCCACCTATTCCCAGCAATGAAGAAGTGGCTGGCTATGCAGCGTTTTGATGACGACGCACAGCTGCAAGAAGAGGTAACGAAGTGGTTGAAGGCGCAGGCGGCCGAATTTTTCGACGAAGGAATTTCCAAGCTCGTACATCGCTACGATAAATGCCTTAATTTGAATGGTGACTATGTCGAAAAGTAGTATTTGAGTGTGGCTTTCATCTGTATATAATAAAATTTGTTTCCTATACTTTGTTTACTTTTTATTCCAAAACGTAATCTACTTTCTGGATAGCCCTCGTACTTACAATAGTAACTCGCCACAAAAGTATATCTCGAATATGAGAACTCCAGGTGGTTTGCTGGGAAAACATAATGGGTCATTTGAAGAGTTTAAGGTCGCGTGGGCACATTGGCCATGGTAGCACAATAGGTAAGAGGACTGGACGGAAACCAGGAAATCCGTAGCTCAAATACCGGCAATGCCATTAAATTTTTCAGTTGACCTAATTAAAGAAATAATTGAGCGAGGCGGTACCGACTTTGCTCGTACTCGGAATATACTGATTTCAAATCTAGGTTTGCGTGGTTCCCTATGTAACAGTAGTTTTGCGTTATATTTAGAAAAGCCATGAAAAGTTTATAAATTTATAAAAAAAATGATTATGTAAATATATTTGGTAATTTAAATAAATAAAAATATATGTAATTTGTGGTTGGCCGTAGTAGTTATTGTATGACGTAATGTTGTGACGCGGAATTAAATCGGCCAATCACAAAATAAAGATAGGAGTAACGATAGTTACCATAAATCAATAATCTTGGTAGAGAGAGATGTTTTGTAATGGTGGAGTGTGATGAATAGTGGTGCAAGATCAAGAACATTTAAGTAATAGTTTGAATCTGTTTAAATATAACAAAGTAAGAATTTATCGACATGTTGGAAGTGACTGGGAAAGGAAGTTCAAGTAAAATATAATCTAAATAATACAATTAAATAGTTACAAAATTTGACTTTTCCGAAACTTTGTTCCGAACCACGCCTGAGAAACAGATGTCTCATGACTCATTTAGAATAAGATTATACAATTGGTGACCAGAGGAAATAGATAGCCGCAAAAACTCACACGAGAAGAGAAAGAATTGTGCGTCCAACATAGAAATCCCGTACCAAATTACGCCCGAACGTGTGGCTGATGAAGATGGAGACAAATTAACGACGAATGGTCACAAATTCCTGTGACACATAAACATGTCAAATACATAATGGAACGGATGTTCATACTACAACCCAGAACTTTACAGAACAAAATGAATAGAAATAAATGACACAAGAAGTTGACTACGCTAATAAGGCCATCTGCAAGGTATGACAGAGACATTATCACAGCAGCTCTCAAATTCTCATTTAAAAAGTTTTAATTAGGAATTAATCGATAAGTTTTTCTCGATACCAATACTCGATATTTTCCACGATGCCAGATACTTCAATACTGAATATAGTTATTTCTACTTCCAGTTTCAACACAAAATAGAATCAATGCGTAAAAAATGAAGCTATTAACAGTGAAGCAAACAAATATAATCAAATATAACAATTTGTAACTTAACGATCACTTATCCTATCAGATAGTTCTTATAAATGCATCATTTCTTATAAGATAAGTGAAGTTTTAAGCTACAAATTGTTATATTTGTATGCAAAATAGAATGTTGGTAAACCTGTGTAATGCAAATGTGTTCTTACTTTTAAACTCTACATTAGACATTTGAAAGCAAATCAATTCACTTTCATAAGTTTTTGTTCCAAAATACCAGCATTTTTACTCTCTGTGAGTCAAGTTTACTTCCTTTTGTGCCACATATGAGTCTTCCTGCACTCAGTAGTCTTTTAGAGAAAACCGTTGCAAGTACAATACACAAATATTCAGTGGCTAACCTGCAACGTTAAGTCATATCGGACGATGAATGAAATGATATTCAAATGAGTACAGGGTTCATAGAGCTTAGAGTTACCAGACATTTATCTTTCTGGATAAGATAAAACTTCCAACGTTAAGTCATATCGGACGATGAATGAAATGATGTTCAAATGAGTACAGGGTACATAGAGCTTAGAGTTACCAGACATTCATCTTTCAGGATAAGAGAAAACCTCCAACGCTAAGTCATATCGGACGATGAATGAAATGATGTTCAAATAAGTACAGGGTACATAGAGCTTAGAGTTACCAGACATTCATCTTTCAGGATAAGGTAAAACCTCCAACGTTAAGTCATATCGGACGATGAATGAAATGATGTTCAAATGAGTACAGGGTACATAGAGCTTAGAGTTACCAGACATTCATCTTTCAGGATAAGAGAAAACCTCCAACGCTAAGTCATATCGGACGATGAATGAAATGATGTTCAAATAAGTACAGGGTACATAGAGCTTAGAGTTACCAGACATTCATCTTTCAGGATAAGGTAAAACCTCCAACGTTAAGTCATATCGGACGATGAATGAAATGATGTTCAAATGAGTACAGGGTACATAGAGCTTAGAGTTACCAGACATTCATCTTTCAGGATAAGAGAAAACCTCCAACGCTAAGTCATATCGGACGATGAATGAAATGATGTTCAAATAAGTACAGGGTACATAGAGCTTAGAGTTACCAGACATTCATCTTTCAGGATAAGGTAAAACCTCCAACGTTAAGTCATATCGGACGATGAATGAAATGATGTTCAAATGAGTACAGGGTACATAGAGCTTAGAGTTACCAGACATTCATCTTTCAGGATAAGAGAAAACCTCCAACGCTAAGTCACATCGGACGATGAATGAAATGATGTTCAAATAAGTACAGGGTACATAGAGCTTAGAGTTACCAGACATTCATCTTTCAGGATAAGGTAAAACCTCCAACGTTAAGTCATATCGGACGATGAATGAAATGATGTTCAAATGAGTACAGGGTACATAGAGCTTAGAGTTACCAGACATTCATCTTTCAGGATAAGAGAAAACCTCCAACGCTAAGTCATATCGGACGATGAATGAAATGATGTTCAAATGAGTACAGGGTACATAGAGCTTAGAGTTACCAGACATTCATCTTTCAGGATAAGAGAAAACCTCCAACGTTAAGTCATATCGGACGATGAATGAAATGATGTTCAAATGAGTACAGGGTACATAGAGCTTAGAGCTATCAGACATTCATCTTTCAGGATAAGAGAAAACCTCCAACGTTAAGTCATACCGGACGATGAATGAAATGATGTTCAAATGAGTACAGGGTTCATAGAGCTTAAAGTTACCACACATTTATCTTTCTGGATAAGAGAAAACCTCCAACGTTAAGTCATATCGGACGATGAATGAAATGATGTTCAAATGAGTACAGGGTACATAGAGCTTAGAGCTATCAGACATTCATCTTTCAGGATAAGAGAAAACCTCCAACGTTAAGTCATATCGGACGATGAATGAAATGATGTTCAAATGAGTACAGGGTACATAGAGCTTAGAGCTATCAGACATTCATCTTTCAGGATAAGAGAAAACCTCCAACGTTAAGTCATATCGGACGATGAATGAAATGATGTTCAAATGAGTACAGGGTACATAGAGCTTAGAGTTACCAGACATTCATCTTACAGGATAAGAGAAAACCTCCAACGTTAAGTCATATCGGACGATGAAGGAAATGATGTTCAAATGAGTACAGGGTACATAGAGCTTAGAGTTACCAGACATTCATCTTACAGGATAAGAGAAAACCTCCAACGTTAAGTCATATCGGACGATGAAGGAAATGATGTTCAAATGAGTACAGGGTACATAGAGCTTAGAGTTACCAGACATTCATCTTTCAGGATAAGAGTAAACCTCCAACGTTAAGTCATATCGGACGATGAAGGAAATGATGTTCAAATGAGTACAGGGTACATAGAGCTTAGAGTTACCAGACATTCATCTTTCAGGATAAGAGTAAACCTTCAACGTTAAGTCATATCGGACGATGAAGGAAATGATGTTCAAATGAGTACAGGGTACATAGAGCTTAGAGTTACCAGACATTCATCTTTCAGGATAAGAGAAAACCTCCAACGTTAAGTCATATCGGACGATGAAGGAAATGATGTTCAAATGAGTACAGGGTACATAGAGCTTAGAGTTACCAGACATTCATGTTTCAGGATAAGAGAAAACCTCCAACGTTAAGTCATATCGGACGATGAAGGAAATGATGTTCAAATGAGTACAGGGTACATAGAGCTTAGAGTTACCAGACATTCATTTTTCAGAATATGAAATGTGTCACCCTTACCAAGATTCGAACGCGGTACATCTTGTACGTGAGGCAGACAGGTTACCATCTACGATGCAAAGGCGGGCAGAGAAGTACTTGAATATACCTCTGTTTGCTGATGGTTTGGCTATTGTTAAAGATACGGACTGTAGTTTACAAATATCTTTCTTTAAACTAAAGCAGCTCCAACAACAATAATGTCATTAGAACAGAAATAACAATTAAGGACCAAATTATATATTCTATATAATAAGAATGAAGATATAGGCTTAAAGTTAGCCAAATTCCAGGGAATCTGAGGAAGAATAAAGGAATTTTTTAAACAAAATTAGAATAGAAACTAAAACTTTATATAGTTGTGGCTTTACAAGTTATATTCTATGTAAAGAAACTGTGAACGATAAATAAAAGTCAAATAGTGAAATACAAGGTTCAGAAATGAAATTTCTAGGAAGATTTAAAGGGTGCACTAAACTTTATCATATAAAAAGTAAAGAAATACGAGGGAAGCTACCCCACTGATAGTTATCTATATTACCTTGACACCATAACGAAATAGATGTCATTGGAAGAAGTAAGTACTTAGGCTAGTTTAATATTATCGTTTATATAATACATATGTACACATTGGTATCCTATCTTTATGTGTAAAAATAAGTCATATCCACATAAAGCTAAGAAAATATTTAAAGTGAGCCACTCTGAAATATTCAAAACAACAGTGATTACTTGCAATAACATTCATTTTATAATACAACAAGATGAGTTGGCTGTTTACTCACCGTAATAGTCTCTCTCAGTTTTGTCTAAGCCTGTTACTAAGTGCTCGATGTTTTTTTCTGCACCAGTGAGTGAAGTTTTAAAATGTTGCTACTTATTTATTCATCGCAGTTCTCTGTGGCTTGGCTGTATCGCCACTACCTGATTCTCTGCAAGTATTTTGAACGTTTTCCATTTGTACAATCCGTATAAACACTTTTCCAGTTATGATCAGCACGTGGAAAATTAGCAAGTTCGGATTCCCTCGCCGTGCAACCGTCACCGCCAACTAAGCGGTTTTTGCATTTTTAAAATATTCACTGGCGACACAACTTTGTGAATAAAAGGGCTGTAACGCTTGATGTGTTCGCTCATAGAACACGCCGCGTTAAAACTAATAAAAAATTCTCTTTCATCGTGCGATGTTTACATAGAGAGCTGCTCTCAAAGATTCAACTTCCTACAGCTTTTTCACTGTTTTAGTGAAAGCATTGCTTTCCCAGAAGCTCATATACAGATGAAATTCCTCCAACACATTTAGAACTATGAAAGGGTAGAGCCAGAATGAAAAATTCAATGCCATAGCCGGGATTTTAACCACGGATCTTCTGGTTTCCGTCCAGCCGCTCTAACCATTTGAGCTACTATGGCCAACGTGCCATTAATTGTACCTAATAGTGGTCCGAACTATAAAGCCCGGGCCTTAAAGTACCTACAGCACAGTAAGTCGTCATTAAGGTAGTTGTCTCATGTGTTTATGAGAACTCCTAGTGGTTTACTATAAAGCCCGGACCTTAAAGTACTTACAGCATAGTAAGTCGTCATTAAGGTAGTTGTCTCATGTGTTTGTATGTATGTATTTATTCACTGCAATTGGGTACTACCCGGTGGCAGAGTTAAGATTACAGATCAAATTACACATACTAGATTTACAACAATAACACAATAAACAATACAAACATGATATTATTTTACTTTAGTCACTTAAAACATATCTAATTACTTCTCTATTTACATATTATATACCATTATAATTCAAAAGTTAAACTATAAACCATCTAGATTTTTTCTAAATTTCTTCAGCGACAGGGGACAGTCATGAAAGACTGCTACAGGCAATTCATTCCATTCTTCAATGGTTCTATTAACAAAAGAAAATTTTCCTACGTCGGTTCTGTATCTTCTACCCTTAATTTTATACCTATGATCGTTTCGTCCATAATAATCCGGATTATCTAACCTTACACTAACGTCCACCCATGCCTTTACACCAGCATTAGCTTTGAATAATGCTACCATCCTATGTTTTTTACGCCTAATTCTTAATTCCTCCCATTTAGTCTCATCTCCTTTTATAGGCCCAAAATACTTGCCTCTTTTTATGAATTTTATTGCCCTCTTCTGTATTTTTTCTAATGGATCGATTTGGTTAGCTCTATACGGGTCCCAGCATGCTACTCCATATTCCATAACCGGCCGCACTAAGGCCTTGTAGGCAATTTCCCTGGACCTAGCGCTCCCCTTTTTCAATATTCTCATTACGAAATGTAATGCCTTCCACGCATTCCTAGATGTGGAATTTACTTGTTCGTCCCATCCAGCATTACTTGCCAGGTACACTCCCAAGTATTTGCAGCTGTCCACCTGTGGAATTTGCAACCCTCCCATGTGATAGTTAACAATAATTTTGCCCTTAGTTCTACTAAAAACAATGGACTTACTTTTCTTGGCATTAATTGACATTTTGTTAGCCGCAGCCCAATTACAGATTTCATTTAAATCATCCCGAAGAGCAGTTTTATGCACTGTATTCCGAATTTTATTATAAATGATACAATCGTCTGCAAACAACCTTATCTGGCAGTTTATGAGGACCCCTAGTGGTTTACCGGGAGAAACAAGAGTCAGTTGGAGAATTTAATGTCATGTTGGCACGTCGGCCATAGTAGCTCAAATGGTTAGAGCGGCTGGACGGAAACCAGAAGATCCGTGGTTCAAATCCCGGCTATGGCATTGAATTTTTCATTCTAGCTCTACCCTTTCATAGTGTGTCCTACACACGGCTAGTGTGAAAGAACAATTTATTTCCACATTTAGAACTGTTTATAAAATGCTTGCAGAAATATTAGCAGTTGATAAAAACTCATTCATTTGCATAGATATTCCTGAATTATGAGTCTCCGGCTTAACAGACCTGATTCATAATCCATTTTGCCAGATAAACCAACATTTCACACGCCTCACATATTTAAGAATGTGAGTTTTCACCGCACAATTTGACAGAGAAATCACAGAGAATTAAAATAATCACAAACAATACAGACTAAAATCAAATATATATGGAGAAATTCTTGCTGTGAAAGAAGGATATGCAGTTCAACATGTTCCTCTTCCTCTTTCAACTGTTATGGTAATTAGTACTAGCAAGATTGAAAGGGGAAGTGGTCAAAATCTTATATTATTTATTGGGGAAGCTATATCAAATCCACAAATTATATCTGGTATATAATGTAATTGTTTACGAAGGTGATTGTCTCTTTATTTGATGAAAATCTCTGTTCTCCGAGCGCAATTTTCAGATGAGGTAACAAAAAGAAGTCGCTTGGGGCTAGATCTGGTGAGTCAAGCAGGTCAAACTGTAATTCGTGGATTTTCGCCATTGCAACCGCTAAGGCTTGAGACGGTGTGCTGTCTTGGTGAAACAGGATTTTGTTTTTCTGCAAATGTGGTCGCTTTTCCACAAGTTCTGCCTTCAGCTTGTCAAGTAATGATGCGTAGTATGCTCCTGTAATGGTCTTTCCTTTTTGAAGATAATCGATTAAAATAACTCCATGACTATCCCAAAAAAGAACAGTCGCCATAACTTTCCCAGCAGAAAGAAAAGAATTGTTGCTTTTTTTGAAGCCTGTTCCCCCTTTGTAGTCCACTGTTTGGACTGTATTTTTGTTTCGGGCGTATAATAGTGTATCCAAGTTTTATCTACAGTGATTAATCGGCGCCAAAACTCAGATTTATTGCGCCTAAACTGAGACAACAGAGCGTTGGAAATGTTCATTCGAACACGTTTTTGGTCTAACGTGAGCAAACGTGGCACTCAACGCGCGGACAGCTTTCTCATGTCTAAATGTTGATTTCATATGTGACAAACATGTTCTTTTGACATGTTCATAGACTCTGCGATCTCTCTCACTTTAATTCGATGGTCGTCTAGCACCATTTGGTGAACTTTGGCGATATTTTCGTCCGTAGTTGCAGTTTTGGACGTCCCGAACGTTCGTCGTCTCCCAAGCTCTTACGGTCACGATTAAATTCAGCTGCCCAAAATTTCACTGTGGAAAATAATGTTGCAGAGTCCTCAAACACAGAATCCAACTTATCTTTGATTTGCGTAGGCATATTGCCTTTCAAAAACAAATATTTAATGGCAGCTCGATACTCGATTTTTTCAATTTTCATAAAAAATACCCAAATAAACTCAATCAAACGACGCTACAGCGTTTAAAATGGCTGAAACTTTGGTGAGTAGCTGTCAACAGATGAATAACGAAAATCAACTAACTTTTAATTACGAGTGCTGCCATCTTCATGTTGAGGTCGGAAACTTTCCAGAGCACCCTCGTAAATGGAGAAACTTTTTTTGTGGGAGCTTGGGAAAAGATTTTTTTGCTCTTTTAAAGTGCTGCCTATAGGTAAATACCATCAAAGGTACTCTAATAATGGTAATATATATATTTATTTATTTCTGAGTGCATTTTGTCCCAGAATCGCTGCATCTATTGGTACAGTGTGCAGTTATTTTCCTCTTTTATTCTTGCTGACTGCATAGCTTTCTCTCTCTCTCTCACAGGAGCATTTTATTTATTTTTACCTCTTCCATATTGTTCTCTTAGACGTTGTGTCTCTTATTTTGTCTTGCTTTTTGCGGGTATTTGACCATCTTTTCAAACTGCTTGCTTCTGCAGTCGCCAAGATCTCTATCAACTGAGAGCTACATGAAGTAGCAAGAGCGTGAAATGTCAGTTTGCTGCGACACTGTCACTTGAAATCCACTGTCCTTAGAAGAAAATGCTGGATACACTTTTGTTGCTAATGTAATACTAGCGAAGAATCTGAAAGTAAATATTAATCCCTAATTTATTTTACCATTTATGATAATTTATCTAGGTCTGCACAAGAGTAGATAATTCGGTATGCAAGATGTATAAAAGAAGCTAGACAAACCTTTTGGAAATTTTTATATTTAAAAGTGATGTCAACAATGGATCAAGGAAGATTAATATGCAATGTAAAAATATGAAGGGATTTTACATCAGTTCCATTAATTACATTGTACAAGTTGTATGGGAAAAAAACTTCGGTGCATTCTTCTTTATATTTTGCTTTCATTAAGTGAACCATATTACCTTTGCAATATGAAACTGTTACTATTGAAGAAGGTACCTCAGAGTATTATGAACCATATACACTTACAAAAAATATTGAAAAACAGAATTAAAGAGTAGGTTTAGGGTGGTGCAACTAAATGGAGATCTTGCGTAATGCAACATTAATAGATATACGCCCGATTTCGCCAACGGATATTAAGACTTAACACAAATTTAACAATGATGATGATAGTTGGCGCTGCAAGCCATGTAGGCCCTTGGCCTCCCTAACCACCCTCTTCCATTCTACTCGGTAATCTTTTTTTTTTTTTTTTTTTAATTTACGTCCTCCAACTTTTAAGTCATAACAGACGATGAATGGAATGGGTGAAATGATGCTCAAATGAACCCAGGGTCCATAGAACTTAGAGTTACCCGACATCTGTCTTTCAGGATAAGGGAAAACCCAGGTAACTCACCCTGACCGAGATTCAAACTCGGGACCTCTTGAACGTGAGGCAGACTCGCTACCACCACGCTACCAAGGTGCCTCTCTAGCCTTTAACCCCCAACTTTCGCAAGTCATCTTCTACATCATCTACTCATCTTTTCCTGGGTCTTCCTCTTCTCCTTCTGCCATCCAGCTTTCTTATGAATATGTTCTTAACTACACTGGTTTCCGACATTCTCTGCACATTACCAATCCACCTTATTCGTCCTTGTTTACTTTTTACTACTATATTTGTTTGTCCAAATAGGCACTGTAACTCCAAATTAAGTTTAGCAATGGTTAAAACAAAAATTGCATTTCACCAACAAGTATTAGTTTAACATTCGTATTAACTCTCTTGTTAAACTAACAAGCCATATTTCTGTTGTTAAGTATTTAACAATTGTAATGGCGGGTGTGAATGCAGCTGTTGATGTCAATTTGCTATATTTAAGACCGTCTAAATGGCATTCGTAATAGAGTACGGCTTATGAGGAGAAATGATTTTGAGGAGCTATCAGAAGAAAATTTTCTACAGAGGTATAGACTGTTCAAACAAGTTGTTATGAAGGTTACTGCGGAAGTACAAGAGAGGTTAGAACATGCATCTTAAGGAATATGCCGATCTCGCCTTTGCTTCAAGTATTAATAACTTTGCGATTTTATAATTCACTGAATTATGTGGATAATACACTGTCCACCTCCCGTCTTGAAACGTTCAAGTCACTCGTCACTTGTCCTTCTTCGCTCCTCGTTTTAAATTTACGTAATACTGAGTTAGAACATGCATCGAAAGGAATATGCCGATCTCGCCTTTGCTTCAAGTATTAATAACTTTGCGATTTTATAATTCACTGAATTATGTGGATAATGCACTGTCCACCTCCCGACTTGAAATTTGTCCTTCTTCTCACCCAGCACCTCGCACATTTACGTAATACTGACGAAGTTGTTTGATGCTTTTAGTAGTGACACATGCATTTGAATTAAATTCCTTTCTAATATTTTCCCACGTGACAACTTTCTCTTTTACATTCATTGCATCCGTCCTCTTATTTTCCACGATATCCTTACACTTCGTAACCACTTCAATTAACAATTCTTTCTCCATCGATGAGAAATTTGTCTCACGGCTTTTGTTTACGATTGTGTTCACCCGCCACTTTTTCAGCTGTGTGCAGACGAAAATGAAAACAAAAGCGCAACGCAGTACGTTCAGAAAATAATACGACTCATCCATAGCCTTCTATAGCTGCAATATTTACAAGTTTCTTGGCGTTAACACGTGTTTGTTAACATTTTCAGAAAACAGGTTTGTGAAATGCAGGAAATTAGCTGTAGTGTTAGCACTGTGACCACTGTTACGTTACATTTGTTAACGTCAATTTTAACATCTGTTGGTGAAATTGGGCATTATTGTGGTTAACACCTCCGGGAGAAAGGGATGAAGTTAAACAACTTCAGGAGGCTACAGGCTGCAAGTAGACAGAGCACAAGACGCACGGAAGTCCATAACAGTTCCAGCTTCAAATATCTGTTCAAACCTGGCACTGCCTAGAGTAAACCGTTGACAAAGCGGTCCACGGGGAGAACCTTTCCCTTTGAGCAAAGATCTGTCCGCGAAATGACATGAAATTTGGATGGGCATTCGACGAGGATTGCACCTGGACCTTCTGAATGCGAGGCATTTCGTTCAGCATACGTACAGCAAGTATGTCTCGCTTGTTTCAGTGAATGTGGTGTACCGTAAGGACCGATGTGGACAAGACTGTACACAAGTTAAACAACTACTGTCCCCTAAGCCTTACAAACAGCTGTTTTCCTTACTTCTGTTATTTTCTCCTCGCAAAGTGCTCATAGCACCAAGAAGTCCTAAGAAAGCAGACACTGAATGTGAGATATGCGTACAGGGTACCACAGGACCTGCAACCGGTCCTGCTCACGTTAACCAAGGCTGCTTAAGTCCTTGTTCTCTTAATTAACCAATTGTGATGCGGAATTGCTCTAATTGCTCCCAGTTGAACTCTCCCCCAATGGGGGGATGAAGGAGAGATGCGGCGATGGATCTGCATCAACAACACGCTCAAGGGCAGGCCTCCTTCCTATGTGTAAATGTCATACCCACAGACTCCAAGCCAGTACGAAGCTATCATACCGACAACTTTGTTACCTTGTACAGATATTGTAAATTACTCCAATTTTGTTCTCACCTTCTGATACTCGAAACAAATATTCGCTGGAGACAGTTATAGTCCGGTAATACTATATGCTAAGACAAAACTCTCTGTAAAAAAACTATATAAATATATACCAGGCTTGATAATTATAGCCCGCCTCTCTAGTAAGTGTATCACACCTTCAAGAGGTCTCGAGTTCAAATCTCAGTCAGGGATAGTTATATGAATAAGGTGTTTTCCCATACACTAAAAGACGAATGTCTACCAATTCTAAGTATGAGTACAGTATCCTGGGCTCATTTCACCATAATTTCATTCATTGCTTCATATAACTCAATGTTAGAGGTTTTCCCTTATTCTAAAAGATGAATGTCTGGTAACTCTAAGCTCTATGTACCCTGTACTCTTTTGAACATCATTTCATTCATCGTCCGATATGCCTTAACGTTGAAGATTTTCCCTTATTCTGAAAGCTGAATGTCTGGTAACTCTAAGCTCTATGTACCCTGTACTCATTTGAACATCATTTCATTCATCGTCCGATATGACTTAACGTTGGAGGTTTTCTCTTATCCTGAAACATGAATGTCTGGTAACTCTAAGCTCTATGTACCCTGTACTCATTTGAACATCATTTCATCCATCGTCTGATATGACTTAACGTTGGAGGTTTTCCCTTATCCTGAAAGATTAACACTAAGCTCTATGTACCCTGTACTTATTTGAACATCATTTCATTCATCGTCGGATATGACTTAACGTTTGGAGGTTTTCCCTTATCCTGAAAGATGAATGTCTGGTAACACAAAGCTCTATGTATCCTGCACTCATTTGAACATTATTTCATTCATCGTCCGATATGACTTAACTTTGGAGGTTTTCTCTTATCCTGAAAGATGAATGTCTGGTAGCTCTAAGCTCTATGTACCCTGTACTCATTTGAACATCATTTCATCCATCGTCTGATATGACTTAACGTTGGAGGTTTTCCCTTATCCTGAAAGATGAATGTCTAGTAACACTAAGCTCTATGTACCCTGTACTTATTTGAACATCATTTCATTCATCGTCGGATATGACTTAACGTTTGGAGGTTTTCCCTTATCCTGAAAGATGAATGTCTGGTAACACAAAGCTCTATGTACCCTGTACTCATTTGAACATCATTTCATTCATCGTCCGATATGACTTAACTTTGGAGGTTTTCTCTTATCCTGAAAGATGAATGTCTGGTAACTCTAAGCTCCATGTACCCTGTACTCATTTGAACATCATTTCATTCATCGTCCGATATGACTTCACGTTGGAGGTTTTCTCTTATCCTGAAAGATGAATGTCTGGTAACTCTAAGATCTATGTACCCTGTACTCATTTGAACATCATTTCATTCATCGTCCGATATGACTTCACGTTGGAGGTTTTCTCTTATCCTGAAAGATGAATGTCTGGTAACTCTAAGATCTATGTACCCTGTACTCATTTGAACATCATTTCATTCATCGTCCGATATGACTTAACGTTGGAGGTTTTCTCTTATCCTGAAAGATGAATGTCTGGTAACTCTAAGCTCCATGTACCCTGTACACATTTGAACATCATTTTATTCATCGTCCGATATGACTTAACGTTGGAAGACGTAAATTTAAAAGAATATATATTATTATTTATTTAAAAGTGACATTAAACATTTTAGAAAGTCAAACAAGGACCACTGTCTAAACATTTAAAAGTTTTTATTATTTGTTATATATTCCCCTTTAACACGAATATATTTTTTGCATTCACGAAACCAGTCTTTAGAGCAATGAAGCTATTCTTTTTAAGACGCTTCAGAACCCTGGATTTGTGCAGTGTTCCACTGTTTTATTAAAAGCTTTCCACACATTTGATGTTTAATTTTTGGAGGCGGAGTTAGATACAGGCCAATTTCGAAGGTGAGCTGAACTGAAATCCAGCATCATGATTAGGCGTGCTCCTCTCGGAGGAAATGGCCAAAGCCTCCTTAATTCTCCGCTCCCAGTAACTGTTGCATATTGCCAAGATGGTCGTTTCCCGAAAGTGGCTCTATGGTCGTTGTCGAAACAATGCTCTGCCAGCCCAGACTTCTCAGGATGCATTAAACGAATGCTCCGTTCATGTTCGTTTATTCTGGTAGCGATGATCCTTCCGGTTTGTCATAATCTCACTACTTTCCGGCCGTTGTATCTCAGGCTCTGACGTTTTGCGACTGTAAAAGGTGGAAGGGGAAACCTAATAGTACCAACATACAGTAATGGGCAATTGGAAACATATCCTCAAAATTATCTTTAGAATGAAAATATAGGACTATATTAACTTTAAAACACTGAAATACAATTTACAATTTCATCATAATGCAAGATATTTATTACAACACTACTCTATTCGAATATTTCATTCACACCTTTCACACACACACTAACTGCATCTGTTGGTAGTACTGGGAGTCTCTACATCCGGTGTCGTGGTCAGGAGGTTAAAACTGTCTGCTAGCGCCAATCAGCATTGTCGCTGGTAGGCATGGCTCCCGAACCCAACACCGTGTTGCCAGCTTAAATTTGTTTGAGCCACGTGGCTTTAGCTGCTTGCGCTGCTGAACGTTTTTTGGTATATTTTTCGTGCGTGAATTCCGATGTTTAGTGTTCGTAAGTCCTATTATTATCGCTATTATAATAATATGGCTACTAGTTCGTGATATATGCAAATACATGAAATATTTAAGATACGCATTGTTCCTCTCCTTGAAATTCCCGCTAAAGAGCTGGCAACAGCCTGCTTCCCCCTCTCGAGAAATGTCAGAGCCGGAGATAGAACGGCCGAACTGTATATATACTCACGCCATCGTCAATACCAGTCTAACAACGACGTTCTTCTAGCAGTGCTCTAACAGCATTAACATGTACATCATCACTTGCTGATTGCGGTCTGCCAGCTCCACGTTTTTAAAGAATGTCTTCCTTTCCTCTACGAAATGCATTCGTCCACCTAGCCACGGTATGATATGGTACCACAAGCTTCCAATAATTCTGTATGGCGTTGTCGAGCATTGATACCTCTTGTATCCTGAATTTTAATTAAACATCTTTGTTCGTATTTACTAAACATAATAGAGCACTAAGGATAACAGCCTAAAATTAAACTTACTAATAGTGCCTTATTAAATAAAATTGCCTTCAAACTCACAGTTGACAACCAACAGATGTTCTTATTTTTCATTGTTGTCAGCTTACACGATTTACCGCTGATAGCGCCAAATGCAGGCAGAGTTGCCACTAATTTTTTAATGACCCATGTAGAAATGTCGTAGAGGGGAGGCACGGCTTGCTCTATGCTCTTTCCCTAGTATAGTTCTACGACATTTTCTGACTTGAGCTTCGCGAATACATACACAATTACACAGCAATCTTATTAAATTCCCATCTGGCCTAGAAGACATCAACGTGTATTTTTTGTTGAATCTATAGATTTTTTAATTTATTTCTTGCACTGCATGCTCCGTTACATCGTAACACTACATGCATTCCTTATACTTATTACAACAAGTTGTAGTAATTACAATTTTTAAGTGATACAAGTTTACAGTATATGATACAATTTTTTGATTATGCCTTTACATTTTTTCAAAGTCTAGTTTGTTATGAATTTTAAATATTGTTTTTGATAGTGCTTGATTAGATCGCTGTTTGTTGCCGGCCACTGTCCACCTCTCAGTCTAATGTTTTGTTTGAGTTCTAGTCTTTCACTGTTCAGAAGAGGACAGTTGTATATTAAATGATCCACTGTTTGGTTTTGTAGTTCACATTTGCACATTGCATTTTCCGATATTTTGAATCTGTTGTAGTAGTCCCTTGTCTTCCCATGTCCAGTTAGGATGGCGGTAGTCTGTCCGTTGAGTGGGATCCTCAAAAGGGAAGAACTTTTTGCTGATTCTTCCTTTTGTTGTGTTCTCCCATTGCTCTTGCCACCTTCGCAGTCCTTTCTCTTCTGCCTCCTTGATTATGTGTGTCCTAGGTATCTCGCTGTAGATGATCTCCCCGTTGTCTTCCTGTGCAGCCTCCTTTGCCGTCTGGTCTGCTATTTCGTTCCCGCTTTTTTTTTATTATTTTTTTTAGGGGCGGCCCCACACCCGCCGCCCCCGGTGACGATCGTCCGCCTTGAAGAGGCTACATCGTCTCCCCATGCACATGCGGTTAGTACCTAACATGCAGCTAATGGGGAAGGGTGCTGTAATGTTAATATACGTGCAGTTGCGTTAAAAATGGGGATTTGTTTGTTAATATGCGGGTTCCGCTGAAGCACCCCGGTTAGTATCGGTTAGTTCTAAACTTGCTAGCATGGAGACCATACTAGCGTGTCTGTTGGCTTTTACGGGCGCCAGCCATGACAGAGCCCTGACTAACGCCCGTGGTTAGTTCGTGCAGCATGCATAGGGGGTTTAGTCTAATGGGATGCATTAAGAGCTACGGCTTATAATTAAGTGAAATGAAGGTGGTGTTATGGAATAGTCGAAATGATAATGTGGCGTGGGATTACCTGGAGAAGCCGCTCTGTGTGGCGATGAGTACTGTTGAATTGCTGGTCCTACTGGCCTGGTCATCTGAAACTATGTAGCTTGTAGTTTAGTCAAGGGTTCATTGTTACTAGGCTATTGAGGTACGTTTGGACTTCTTCGGAGGTTGTTTCGTTTGTGAGGTCTCTATTGAGTAGTGATAGGGGTCGATTGTGTTTATTAGTAGACGTTTGATATTGACCTAACTCCTGGATTAATGGGTTTGGGTTTTTGGCACAGTTGTCGTAGAGGTCTGCTGCAAGCTTTTTAATGAATTGTTCGACTGTGTGCATGTGCAGTTCTTTGTGGAGAAGTTTGGCGGGGGCCATAAATGCCACTTTCGCAATGGTACGCAATATTTTGTTCTGTTTCGTTCCCGCGTGTGCCTTTACCCGTTTTATGTGCATGGTCCAGCCGTTGTCCTGCAGATGCTTCATCTTGGCTTTTATTTCCTCTATTATTTTGCTTCGGATTTGACTGTTCTTAAGAACGTCTACTGTAATCTGGCTGTCCGTGTTCACTACGCCTAAATTACTTCCCACTGTAAGCTCTAAACTGTTATGGACTATTGCTCGAAGTCCCTCTAGAGTTGCTATCTGTTCTGCTTGGTTATTGGAGCAGTACTCACCGAGTTTATACTTGAGCTTTTTAACCTCTTCCCCATTTTTTAAAATGACTGCTGCTGCTCCGACTTTTTCGTTTATCTTGCTTCCGTCGGTATAAATCTCTATGTTGTACTGTGTGTCTTCCTGAGCTTCTTGAACACGCATTATCTCTGAAGGATGTGGCCACTCGCTTAGTTTCGGGACTTCTTCAATTAATGTCGATTTTTCATTTTTGAATTTATACATCTCTAGTACTTCTTGAATCTTTATATTTATTGGATTGATTGCTATAGATGTGAATCTATAGATGTATCAACATTTTGTATGGTACACAATTTTAAGTGATTGTTAGGGAAAATAAACAGATGCCGTCTTCCATTTACAATTCCTTTGATCATAAAGCATTTACTTTGTTTTTGGTGGGACAGTCCTCAATGTAATATTGTTAGTAATGCACCCAAGTTAAGAGAATCAAAATGTTTGTGTACATTCCACTCCATATTGTCTCCTCAGATCGTAGGACTTACCTCTATATCTAATCTAGCTCCTACTTTGCCCTACTCTCTGCGCCTCCTATCCTTTCTGATACGCTCCCAGTTGCAGAATAGACTGTAAACCCTTTTGGTAACCGCCCCTCTAAGTACACACAGTACTATTTTGCAAGAATATTCAAATAATCTTTGAGATTTATTTGATTCTAAAACTCCAGTAGTTTGTAAAATTAAAATGTGTTCATGTGAAATCATTAGAATGAGGTTTCATTTAGTGATTCAATTGATAACAATGCACAAAGTATTTTCTTGTACTGAGTATATTTAGAGATATTTTAAATTTGCAAACTACAGCTCACCGGAAGAAAACTTCTAACTGATCAGATTGCACTGATGCTGCAAGCTGAACCGCAGTTATTTTTATGCACTTCTAAATTTTTCGCATTAAATGTTGATGCAATGGACTTTGTCCATTATTCTTTAGTTATGCGTATTTTGGTTATTATGTACTCATTTTCTGATCCAAATGTACGACATTTATTAAATTTATTATCCGTTAATTCGTTAGGTTTATGCTATGTTAAGATGTATTTGCAAAATTCTTGTCTATTGCAATGTGAAGTGGGGCTGTGGTCGAAGGTTAAAAGGAGGTAGGAAATCGGAACTATAAACGGATAAACAGCACGTTCACCTAACCTTCACTGCGACTGCAATTCCAGAAGCTTCTGATTGCATACCGCGTCCAGCATATATAAAAGCCGAAGCAAGAAACCCTGGGTATAGCTTTCGGCAGATCCAAACCCAGCTCCGGGCCATTGGCGAATGGAGCGCAAAATGGCGAATGGCAATTAACCCGGAGAAGAGCTCTGCGATTCTCCTGGCGAAAACCAGAGCCAATCGGTTGCAGCAGAACTTCGTTTTACGGCGTCGTGGAATCCCATGGGTTCAAACGGCGAAGTATCTCGGAGTGACGCTGGACCGCAAATTAACTTACGCTCCGCACGTCAAAGGCAAGGTCCAGCTTGGGCACGTCGCGCTCAGGAACCTATATCCAATATTCCGTTCAACCATGCCCCTCCGTCTCAAACTCCAGCTGTATCGGGCGATCATCCCGCCCATGATTGTGTACGGCTGTGAGATCTGGGGAACAGTGGCAAATACCACTTTCGTTAGACTCCAGACCTTGCAGAACAGGTCGCTACGGGTCATCTACGATACTGACTGGAGATTTCCCGCCCATATCCTTCATGAACATTCGAACATCCCGTACATTGTCGACGTCATTCGAGAGAGGGCTCGTTCAATGTACGACAAAATTCAAACCCATGGCAACCCTTTGGTGAACTCACTGGGCAGGTATGACCAGAGGGAGCAAAGACGCTTGCCATCATACAAACTCCCAATAGACGTCTTGGGGCCCCTTGGTTAACCCAAGGGAAACCCCAAATATATCCAATATCACAAACGCCTGATGGCTCAAGCGTCAGGCCACCCGTACTCAAAACGGGGCAAAAGCTCTAAAACAGATCTTCCCCCAAAGGGATAACGTAACAAACCCGCCCAGCTGTTTCCTTCAGAGAACACTCAAAGGCAACCAGTTAACACCAAATGTTTCTCATAAACAAACAAAACCTACCGCCAGCAGAACAAAAACTCAACCAACCTTGACTCACTTCGCAGGTTAAGCCGCAAAGCGGCTAGGTACTGCGGCAGAAGACACCCGGACGGGGAGAAAGAAAAATTGCCCCGCCCGACCAGGACTACCTCTGGACCTCTGGAGAGGAGTCAGTCAGTAGTAAGTTGGCCAGTCAGAGTCAGTGGGTTGTACAGTGCGATGCTTCAAGCTGAGTGTGATACATTCCTACCTCCGTGATAAGCAGTCGGCAGGCCGTGATAACATTTCATTGGTAAGTACGTGCGGCTATGGGTAAGGGATCGCCGAGCTGTGGGACCAGGGTGAAGCAGTTTACGTGTGAATATCGGAGTTTTGTGTAGCTCTGTGTTAGAGATGGACCTGTGTGTAGAGAGGAAAGACTATAGCAGCACAAAGGGTGCATGCTACAGAGACATAAAGAAAAATTGTAGACGTGTCGAATGTTGCACTTGTGCAAAAATGACCGATTGTACGTCAGCATTTAAGTAACGATTTTGGTAGAAATAAAGTAGTTTTAAGGTGAACTTCATTTCTTAAAAATCCTCAAGCTTTTCCTATTACACCAGTATATGAGTATACATTCAAAGAGGACCTAGTTCTCCCCAGGGGCCTACTGCGGTAGGTACGGGAATTGGCGATCTCGGGGTCCCGAGCGATCCTGACACCCTCGATGTGAGTTCCTCTTAGTGGTGAGAGGTCAGACAAAACACCCACCCACGTGTAGGCCGTTCGTGGAGACCCATGTCGGTGGAAAGGTTTGTCCTGGTGGTTGAGGAATGCGTATCTGAGCTCGTTCCAGTGTTCTTCTGAATTTGGGGAGGGTGCGCATTTCTAATATACTACTTGGTTTCTGCTTCGCCTAAACGGAAGGTTAGAGACTAACCCACCCCTAATCAATCGGCCAGGATTAGGTACTGTACCGAACTCTAGGGTGAGTGGGACGGCGAGCCCGCTATATACCCTGTGTAGCCCTGTCATCCCAGTGGGATGACCCCTTGTTGGGCTCCGTGGTGGTTGGGGATGAAACACATACAATTTCTTATGGCAAACCCTAAAATTAAACGTGGAAAAGAAATAGCTGAGTCTTGTGGTCCTCGCTATTTAGTTATTTGTAGATCTGAGGAAGGTCGGAAGTTTAGTACCGTGAACCTGTTCATTATTCAGAAGGGTTTATATAATATTGCCGGCCCTATAAAGTCAAGTACTGGATCTCGCAATGGCACGCTCCTGGTCGAAGCAGTTTTTCCGACGCAGGCTGCAAAAATCTTGAAAGCCAATATGCTTGCGAGCTCTCCGGTGCGCGTTGAATTGCATAGGACCCTGAACTCCTCACGTGGTGTTGAAAACACCAGCGCATTGGACGGTACGTCCAAAGAGGATATTCAAGAAAACTTGGCGGAACAAGGTGTTACAAATGTATATCGAGTTCACCGCAAAGAACGAGGTAAACTAGTGTCCACTCGTACCCTGTTTCTTACCTTTGATCGAGTAGATCTCCCGAAAAGGGTTAAGGCAGGGTATGAAGCTACTGAAGTGAGGCATTATATACCCAATCCACTGAGGTGTTATAAATGCCAGAGTTTTGGCCACACGAGTGATTCATGTAATGGAGTTGCCACTTTCGTTGACTGCGGGAAAGTTAAGCATGACAATGCATGCACTTCACCCGCAACGTGTGTTAACTGCAGTGGTAATCATTCATCTAATTCCAGAGAATGTCCCCGTTTTATGGAGGAGAAGGCGATTCAAGATATCCGGGTAAGAGAGAGGGTTTCCTTCGTGGAAGCCTACCAAGGCGGCCCGGGTTCGATCCCAGGCGACCGCAAAGTGAGATTTGTGGTGGACAACACGCCTTGGGGCGGGTTTTCTCCAGGACCTCCGGTTTCCCCCGCCATCTCATTCCACCGGTGCTCCATCTTCATCTCATGTATCATCAGTGTCACCGCCTGCGATGCCGTACGTAGTAAAAGCGGGCGTTAAACACTACACATTTCATTTCATTTTATTTCGTGGAAGCCCGGAAACTCTTGCGTATTCGTCAGCTTTCTGTACCTAGGACCGTTACTCATAGTGCAGTTGCAACTAAGCCGGTGCCTAGACGTGAAATCGCAACACAAACCAGCGAAATAAAGGAGGAAGTAACATCCGAAAGATCAATTACAGCCAAAGCAATAGACCCAGCACGAACAACAGTGAGCGCGCCGACCAAGTCAAGCCCTAAGAAGAAGGATTCAGCGAAGTCACCGCCGAAAGCATCTACTTCAAGAACATGTGAACCGGTAATAGTAATTTATTTATTTATAATTTATTTCCTTTTACATCAACAAATGGAAATACAAAATCAAGATTACAATTATAAAATCCATACTGAAATATGCCATATATTCCTAAATCCTGAAAATCCTATCATGTTATCATGTTGCCCACCATTGAAAAATAATTCGGTCCCCATACACCTAACCCTAGGTTTTTGTGTATTGGAGACCCTGTGCTCCTTTTTACACTTTCTGCCATTTCACCTATCTCACTCTACATTTTTCTCTTAATTGTTCTTAGCCATCTTTCTTTAACTTTCCCTAAATAATCCCCTATATTTCTTCTGTTCTTTTCTCCTTTTACTGACAACATTTTTCTAATTACTACTTCACCCCCCAAACTGTCCCATTTACGTAGCCAAGCCTGCTCTCTCCATATCTTTGTTTGACTACAATTTAATATACAATGGAAATCTGCATTCTCTTCTCCACACAATGGACATTTATCTAGCTCCCTCTCTTGACCTATACCTTTCAAGTTTCTCACTCCTGTTCTCGCCCAAGCAAAGCCTTCTCGCCCTAACTTACTACATATATCTATATATCCTTCCCTCCCCCAGGTTGTTTTTATTTCTCTATATAATCTCAGTGAGCTTTTGTCACTTGTATTGGCAAAAATGTCTTGTCTGTCAATATCTTCTAATCTCAGCTTAACTTCTTTCCAGAAGCCTCTATACCCATACTCTGCATTTATCCAAGAATGACCCATACCTATCTGCTTCAACAAGTCATACATTTTATGTGCCCAAGACCATGCTTGTCCTCCATTTCCTAGGAATTTTCTTTTCTTCCATTATTTTATTGAATAACTTTATCACTATTTTCCTCCTAGTTTCATCGAGTGCCCAAGCCTTCCAAAATTCTCCTGGTATACCATCAATACCACTAGCTTTGTTAGCTTTTAACCTCTTTATTTGTTCACAAAATTCAGCATCCGAGATATGTCTATCTAATTCATTAATTATTTGCGGACCCCCTAACAAACTTCTTTCCACTCTGATATAATTATCTTGTCCTAACAGCGATTCAAAGTATGCACACCATTGATCTGTGCCTATATACTCATCTCTCCCCACATCTTTATATAGCCCTCTTATTATTGAACAAATTTTCTTAGTGTCATGTATTCTTGCTGCTTCATTTAGCATTCTGCCTATTTTCTCACCCCATTGCCTAACCGGTAGTATATAATGTATCACCAAGGAAATTTAAGACCTCTTATGACAGAACGGACTTCCTCAAGGTAAATAGTAAGACCACTGAAAGGAAAGCTAGCCAGCACAAAAACGCGAACATCTCAGTCAATATCTGAGGAATCATCTGGAGAGGACGCCGATCGGCGACTTACATGTTCGCCGGTCGCAGTTTCCGATCCTGTCGAGAGACTAGATTCGAAGTTAGCAGTGCAGAAACCGTCCTCCTCCATTGAGGATGTGGAGCGGGCAGATCCTGATACCGAAATTAAGGTTTGCCAGGAGTAAAGAATCATGATGGATGTCAAAGGAATGTTGGTTCTTTGTTACGACAAGGGCAAGCCAGTTGAGTTGTGGGGAAAGTGTTATAACAAAAGCAATGTAAGAAACAGCGACCTTAGCAGTTTCTAAAGGGACTCACTTACTTATATGAATAGGAAATTCTTTGGGTCATTTAGAATGACATAACAAAACAGCCACAAAGGGATTTTGGTTGAATGAAGAAGGAGTTTCCTGAGAGTGAAAGTTACATATAGACACGCGCAGCTGTGGTCATTCAGCACTCTTCGGCGTGGAGCCGATGTGGCAAGTTCGTGGCTAGGAAGCCATCAGGACAGTCTTCGACGGGAAGCCGATGAAAACACTATTCGGCGTGGAGCCGATGTGGCCAGTTCGTGGCTAGGAAGCCATCAGGACAGTCTTCGGGGGGAAGCCGATCAAAAAACTCTTCGGCGTGGAGCCGATGTGGCCAGTTCGTGGCTAGGAAGCCATCAGGACAGTCTTCGACGGGAAGCCGATCAAAACACTATTCGACGTGGAGCCGATGTGGCCAGTTCGTGGCTAGGAAGCCATCAGGACAGTCTTCGACGGGAAGCCGATCAAAACACTATTCGGCGTGGAGCCGATGTGGCCAGTTCGTGGCTAGGAAGCCATCAGGACAGTCTTCGGGGGGAAGCCGATCAAAAAACTCTTCGGCGTGGAGCCGATGTGGCCAGTTCGTGGCTAGGAAGCCATCAGGACAGTCTTCGGCGGGAAGCCGATCAAAACACTATTCGGCGTGGAGCCGATGTGGCCAGTTCGTGGCTAGGAAGCCATCAGGACACTCTTCGACGGGAAGCCGATCAAAACACTATTCGGCGTGGAGCCGATGTGGCCAGTTCGTGGCTAGGAAGCCATCAGGACAGTCTTCGACGGGTAGCCGATCAAAACACCATTCGGCGTGGAGCCGATGTGGCCAGTTCGTGGCTAGGAAGCCATCAGGACAGTCTTCGGCGGGAAGCCGATCAAAACACTATTCGGCGTGGAGCCGATGTGGCCAGTTCGTGGCTAGGAAGCCATCAGGACAGTCTTCGACGGGTAGCCGATCAAAACACCATTCGGCGTGGAGCCGATGTGGCCAGTTCGTGGCTAGGAAGCCATCAGGACAGTCTTCGGCGGGAAGCCGATCAAAACACTATTCGGCGTGGAGCCGATGTGGCCAGTTCGTGGCTAGGAAGCCATCAGGACAGTCTTCGACGGGAAGCCGATCAAAACACTATTCGGCGTGGAGCCGATGTGGCCAGTTCGTGGCTAGGAAGCCATCAGGACAGTCTTCGACGGGTAGCCGATCAAAACACTATTCGGCGTGGAGCCGATGTGGCCAGTTCGCGGCTAGGAAGCCATCACGACAGTCTTCGACGGGAAGCCGATCAAAACACTATTCGGCGTGGAGCCGATGTGGCCAGTTCGTGGCTAGGAAGCCATCAGGACAGTCTTCGGGGGGAAGCCGATCAAAACACTATTCGGCGTGGAGCCGATGTGGCCAGTTCGTGGCTAGGAAGCCATCAGGACAGTCTTCGGCGGGAAGCCGATCAAAACACTATTCGGCGTGGAGCCGATGTGGACAGTTCGTGGCTAGGAAGCCATCAGGACACTCTTCGACGGGAAGCCGATCAAAACACTATTCGGCGTGGAGCCGATGTGGCCAGTTCGTGGCTAGGAAGCCATCAGGACAGTCTTCGACGGGAAGCCGATCAAAACACTATTCGGCGTGGAGCCGATATGGCCAGTTCGTGGCTAGGAAGCCATCAGGACAGTCTTCGGCGGGAAGCCGATCAAAACACTATTCGGCGTGGAGCCGATGTGGCCAGTTCGTGGCTAGGAAGCCATCAGGACAGTCTTCGACGGGAAGCTGATCAAAACACTATTCGGCGTGGAGCCGATGTGGCCAGTTCGTGGCTAGGAAGCCATCAGGACAGTCTTCGACGGGGAGCTGATCAAAACACTATTCGGCGTGGAGCCGATGTGGCCAGTTCGTGGCTAGGAAGCCATCAGGACAGTCTTCGGGGGGAAGCCGATCAAAAAACTCTTCGGCGTGGAGCCGATGTGGCCAGTTCGTGGCTAGGAAGCCATCAGGACAGTCTTCGGCGGGAAGCCGATCAAAACACTATTCGGCGTGGAGCCGATGTGGCCAGTTCGCGGCTAGGAAGCCATCAGGACAGTCTTCGACGGGAAGCCGATCAAAACACTATTCGGCGTGGAGCCGATGTGGCCAGTTCGTGGCTAGGAAGCCATCAGGACAGTCTTCGGCGGGAAGCCGATCAAAACACTATTCGGCGTGGAGCCGATGTGGCCAGTTCGTAGCTAGGAAGCCATCAGGACAGTCTTCGGGGGGAAGCCGATCAAAACACTATTCGGCGTGGAGCCGATGTGGCCAGTTCGCGGCTAGGAAGCCATCAGGACAGTCTTCGACGGGAAGCCGATCAAAACACTATTCGGCGTGGAGCCGATGTGGCCAGTTCGTGGCTAGGAAGCCATCAGGACAGTCTTCGACGGGAAGCCGATCAAAACACTATTCGGCGTGGAGCCGATGTGGCCAATTCGTGGCTAGGAAGCCATCAGGACAGTCTTCGGCGGGAAGCCGATTACAAGTCTTTGGCGTGAGGTCGATGAGAGCAGTCTGAGGCGTGAGGGCGATTAAGGCAGTCCTCTGGCTTTGTCTGGAATATTTGTCGGTTCGTATATATATAAGGAACGAATAAATTTATTGAGTAATAAACATTCTGCAGTAAGTAACTCTAAACAGAGATTGGTAACCCTCAGCCGGCAACTTTCATTTCGATGTTTTAAAAGAAGAAGCAGTAAATAAATAAGTTGGAAACGGGCATTCCAGTGTTATTAAAGTATCCTTCTCACACATCCACGCATACCCTGAGAGAAACCTCATTGCTCGCCGACTTATTTGCTCGCCATTAAATTATTGCTTCAAATTGGCGTCCACAACGTGGAATTGTGTGCACCCAGAAACAATTTAGTTACAATCCTCTCCTCACTGCCCAAACGACAGTGAGGAAAAGACAGGAAAAACCTGCTGAAAGTGCTAGCCCAGCCCCAAAGAAAAGGAACAAATTGATTCGACCACCACTGGGCAGGTAGCTTTTGTCATGGCAAGTTTTTTAAGTAGTATTTTTATGGCTTTTGGTATTTTATTTATTATTTTTAACCATTTGGGCTTATTTATTTTATTGTCATTTTGTTTTGGTCTGTTTTTTTTTTTTTAATTTTGAATAATTTATATCTGGCTATTGCCATGAGTTAGTGTTTTGAAAGGGCACTAATGACCAAGCAGTTCAGTGCCCTTATACAAACCAATCAATCAAGACGTCCTAGTTAATGCAGCCCTACACGCTTTCAAAATTCAGGCCCTGTCAGCACTTCTAGTTAAGGTTTGTTCTTTGATAGCTAATGTTATCACACCGGCGGAGGATTTATTGTGCGCATGGAGGAAACTTGGGTCACACGCGCTGTCATCTGTATACGAAGGCGATGTCTGCTGCCGTCTCCATGGAGATGCATGGTAGTTTCCACAGCACTAAGAAGACAATAAAATAAGAGTAGCCGCGAGTCTTGTATACGCATGTCACAAACACGTGCTGCTTTGTGAATGCCCACCAGAAATGGCACACAATATTAGAGAACATTATAAACAGTTTGTTTCAACTGAACAATAATTATAACCTCAATGACAATGCCGTAGCGATAATACCAATTGCCTTCCAATTCAAATATACAGAAATATCTGATATTACTCTCTATGCGATTAAGTTAAAAACTCGCAGCTTTTGCTTTTCCTGTTCCGTTATTGGACCCAAAAAATTAAATACCAATATTTCACCCAAAATGTATGATTTGAGACACTCTGAGTACAAAACAAATCAGGAAAACGTCTTAAGTATGTGTATGTTAATCTATGTATATGTATATCTTTTTGTGAACAGTATAATTCACAAAGAAAAAGTTAGGGTCTTCCAAGCACGTGCCAACGTTCATCACAAACAATCCTTTACATGCAATATTTTTCGAAAATCTTAATTTTTCCAAAAATTGTTCTAAATATATTTATTAAATGGATATGTTTAAGATATTATCGTGCTAAATGAAACATGTCTTGAATTTTCTGCGAATGGCCTCTAAGTCGTTTTCAAACCAAATGACTTTTGCATGTCTGCAAGTGCAAGACAAATCTTTCCAACAAAAATTGTTAATATTTAATTGTACCCGGAGGCTAAGGTACAATTATACGACTTACTTTGCTAATTTAAAAGCTTTAAGGGTATGTATGACTGAAATTTTCAAATTCTGAACTAATAATGCTAGCTTTTTCAAATTTACACCATAGGTGGAGTATAATGTAAACATGTTACAAGCTAAATTTAAACCATTTTTCTCCAGCAGTTTAGAAATTATGATAAATTTTGTATGTTTTTTGTTACGTCACTAAAAAAGTCCCTTGCGACAAAATATTTTGAATTTTGGTCTAATATTTTAACCCTATGTTCATAATACACATACTTTTTGAAATTGCTCTGGGTTTTTCTGTGTCTCCTTTAGTTTAGGTCACAAACATTTTTTAATTTACAAATATTCTTTTTTGTCTAAAAAACTGTAAGTTTTGTGTTTGAAAATTAAAAATATATGCTTATATACATTTCCCAATAAAACCTAGGGCAATTTCCATTCTTCATGATATTCTGAACCTGTGTAGGAAATTTCATGAATGTCGTAGAAAAACTGCATCGCAAGGAGCATTTTACAGGAAGAAAAATGCTGAAAATATGAACATTGAGAAAACAGCGATTAAAGATTTGATTGCATAACTCACATTAAAATCCACCAGGCTGATAGGCTGGACCCTCAGATTTCTTTTTCCTCTCCTCTGTTGCTGCTTTTTCCACCTTTTTCTTCTTTAGATGTTGCTTTTCTTCTGCACAACTTCGCTTCTTGCTTTGCAGGATACGAGTCTGATCTCGCTGCACTGAAGTTTTCCTTGCTGAGTCTACTACACTTTCACCTCTGATATTTTGCTGCAGCTCCAATGACTTAAGACTCCCATGTTAAACTCACTGATGCTTTTAATAACAGCAAGATCCAATTTTTGTTTTGATATGAAAACTTCCTTTGGGCACTTATTCCATATGACATGATGCAAAGATTCATTGGCATTCTGTGTTTTTCCTGTTTTGCACATCTCTAGTAATGTTGTAGAAGCCAGCCTCTGATATATAGGCAACATTTTAGGAACTATTTTGTCTGAAAGCCTTATTTTTCTTTTCTTGAATTGAAAATTTAAGAACGGAAAACAGACAATGAATGTGGATGTAGGCAAAAGAGGGCGTGACTCTGACAGAGTTTAAAGGCCACCGACATTTAAATAAGCATTTAAAAATGGCGTCCGGAGGCAAATTATGCATTTTTCACATTCGGGAATGTCTAAATTATTTTACAGAATTAAAATAAAAAAGTCGTTATTTTCACGATTTTCATGAAATTTCAGTCATACATACCCTTAATGAATCTCTTATTCACACTGACAGCTTACTTGCACAATTACACTTAACTTAAACTTCCTCGAAAGTTAAACTTTGTACACATTATAACTTCACTCTAACACCTGCTATTACATGATTTTGAGCTGCACCCGGGATCTAAATATCTCATATATTTCTAAATATCTAATAAACTGCCCCCTCAGATCGGCCAACCCAACTCCAAACTTAACCTTAGGGCAATATTTCTGGAAGTATTCAATCCGTTGCACATAATGAAAAATCCTGGCAGCCAAACGCCTCACCTGGGCCTTGGAAAATCCCGAAACCGTACTCGAATCAGAAAACAATTCGTCAAATTCCAGTCGCGCGGCCTCACATAATGACGGTGATTCAATTACCAACAAATGTGTATCCGGCAATGTCACAAAATCGTTGTCTTTTGCCCTACGAAGTGCATCTAACAGGGCAGGAACATCTGCTGGCGACAAGTCGTCGCGCCCACGAAACCCCAGCTCAAACAGAATTTCATTTTTGCGCAAAAGCTGAAAGTCACTCGACATGGCTATAGGAAATAATACGCAATGCCCAATTTGACCGCCTCCACCTGCCGATAAGATAACCACGCTCTGCTACCACTGAACTGTACCCGGGAGCTAAGGTAATATTATACAACTTACTTTGATAATTTAAAAGCTTTAATAATTCTCTTGTTCACACTGGCAGCTTATTTGCACAATTACACTTAACTTAAACTTCCTCGAAAGTTAAACTTTGTACACGCTATAACTTCACTCTAACATCTGCTATTCATGATTTGGAACTGCACCCGGGAGCTAAGACAGTTATAAATCACAGTACGCGCGCTGTGAAAGGAGAGCCCCGACTTCTCTGTCTCGTCAGCTCGGAGAGCTGTTCGAGAGAGGAACCAAAGCAACCTTCACGCGCTCGCACGGAGAGAAAGGGAAACACAAAACAACTGAGGCACACGCCTCGTAAAGGAAAGGTGCAATCAGCACAATATGTAAAAATGAATTGACATTTGTTAGTCTCGCACAAACTCGAGAAAGGCTGAACCGATTTTCTTAATTTTGGTTTTGAAATATTTGTATAGTTCCAAGGAAGGATTAAAAGGAGGGAAAAAAATCCTGAAGTGATAGTGGACCAGGTTATTAACTAAATATAGAAGTTCACAAATAAACTTTTAAGGAACACATACACCTTCTCTTATTTTCGACAAACAAAAGAATTACAAAGTAGAAACATATACCACTCCTTGCCAAAATCTTCAAAGATATTTCACTTATAGTCGTGCTGCTGGAACGGTTACCATGGCTTTATCTTTGTTAATAGAAACCTCTCAGATAACGCACTGATTATTCTTGTTAAGAGTAAAAGGGGAACTGCTGTGCTTCCCGTCCGTGTACAAAGCACCAATCATCGCATCACTTCAGCTAATGGAATTCGCAGTAATCACAATTGACAGATGTTCACTCCACGTGGAGTAATCAGTGCGTTATCTGAGAGGTATCTACACTCCTGGAAATTGAAATAAGAACACCGTGAATTCATTGTCCCAGGAAGATGAAACTTTATTGACACATTCCTGGGGTCAGATACATCACATGATCACACTGACAGAACCATAGGCACATAGACACAGGCAACAGAGCATGCACAATGTCGGCACTAGTACCGTGTATATCCACCTTTCTCAGCAATGCTGGCTGCTATTCTCCCATGGTGACGATCGTAAAGATGCTGGATGTAGCCCTGTGGAACAGCTTGCCATGCCATTTCCAGCTGGTGCCTCAGTTGGACCAGCGTTCGTGCTGGACGTGCAGACCTCGTGAGACGACGTTTCATCCAGCCCCAAACATGCTCAATGGGGGACAGATCCGGAGACCTTGCTGGCCAGGGTAGTTGACTTACACCTTCTAGAGCACGTTGGGTGGCACGGGATACATGCGGACGTGCATTGTCCTGTTGGAACAGCAAGTTCCCTTGCCGGTCTAGGAATGGTAGAACGATGGGTTCGATGACGGTTTGGATGTACCGTGCACTATTCAGTGTCCCCTCGACGATCACCATAGGTGTACGGCCAGTGTAGGAGATCGCTTCCCACACCATGATGCCGGGTGTTGGCCCTGTGTGCCTCGGTCGTATGCAGTCCTGATTGTGGCGCTCACCTGCACGGCGCCATACACGCATAAGACCATCATTGGCACCAAGGCAGAAGTGACCCTCATTGCTGAAGACGACATGTCTCCATTCGTTCCTCTATTCACGCCTGTAGCGACACCACTGGAGGCGGGCTGCACGATGTTGGGGCGTGAGCGGAAGACGGCCTAACGGTGCGCGGGACCGTAGCCCAGCTTCATGGAGACGGTTGCGAATGGTCCTCGCCGATACCCCAGGAGCAACAGTGTCCCTAATTTGCTGGGAAGTGGCGGTGCGGTCCCCTACGGCACTGCGTAAGATCCGACGTTCTTGGTGTGCATCCGTGCGTTGCTGCGGTCCGGTCCCAGGTCGACGGGCACGTGCACCTTCCGCCGACCACTGGCGACAACATCGATGTACTGTAAAGAACTCACGCCCCACGTGTTGAGCAATTCGGCGGTACATCCACCCGGCCTCCCGCATGCCCACTATACGCCCTCGCTCAAAGTCCGTCAACTGCACATACGGTTCACGTCCACGCTGTCGCGGCAAGTGCTACCAGTGTTAAAGACTGCGATGGAGCCTCGCATGTCACGGCAAACTGGCTGACACTGACGGCGGCGCCCAAACGCTGCACAGCTAGCGTCATTCGACGGCCAACACCGCGGTTCCTGGAGTGTCCGCTGTGCCGTGCGTGTGATCATTGCTTGTACAGCCCTCTCGCAGTATCCGGAGCAAGTATGGTGTGTCTAACACACCGGCGTAAATGTGTTCTTATTTCCATTTCCAGGAGTGTATTACCAAATATAAATCCATGGTAAATGTTCGACCAGCGCGACCATACCATAATGACGTTTATCGTTTGTTATCAAGACTTACATTTTTCATCTCCATTGTCATATAACATCATCTCTCATCTGGTGGTCTCTTTCAGGGTAGAAGTGTCGGTGGGTGTCTTGGCGGTGCATGGCAGGATGATAGGCTCCTGGTAAATAACTTCCTCCTCCGGTAGGATGCTCTACGATCTCCAGGCCGATCTAGTGGGCCGTTTAACCCGTAACCGGTATGGTGGGGTCAGGAGGACGCCATTTAAAACTGTTTACCATGTGATAGAAATATAATGGTGAGCAAAGGTTACCAAAACTCCACGTTGTGCGCCAGTTTGAAGCAAATTAAGTTTGTGGCGAACAAATAAGTTCTACGTGGCGGCGCCAATTTGTAACTAAAATATTTATGGTTGAGCAAATAAGTCGGCGAGCAATGAGGTTTCTCTCAGGGTATGCGTGGATGGGTGTGAGAAGGAGATTTTCACAACACTGGAATGCCCGTCTCCAAATTATTTATTCACTGCTTCTTCTTTTCAAACATCGAAATGGAAGCTGCCGACCGAGGGTTACCAATCTCGGTTTAGAGTTACTGAATGCTAATTGTTTATTACTCGATAAATTTTGATGACCCGACAAATACTCAAACACAGAACAGGTTGACCGCCCTAATAGGCTTCACGTCTCCGACTCCTCTCATCGGCCTGACACCGGAAACTCCTCTCTCGGCTTCAAGCCGAAGACTGTTTATAATGGCTTCCTAGCCGCGAACTAGCCACATCGGCTTCCCGCCGAAGAGTGCTCTCTGATCACAGCTGCGCGTGTGTATATCTCTAACTTTCACTCTCAAAATTCCTTTTCAACCAAAATGCCTTTGTGGCTGTTTTGTCGCCATTGTAAATGATCCAAAGAATTCCCTATTCATACACGTCAAGTGACAATTCCTTTAGAAATCTTCTAAGGACACTGTTTCTTACATGGCTTTGTTATACACTTTCCCCAACTCAACTGGCCTTGCCCCTTGTCGTAACAAAGAACCAACATTCCTTTGACATCTATCATGATTCTTTGCTTCTGGCAAACCATAATTTCGGTATCACATGTTAAACCTATTTTCTCCACAGTGTGGCGCTGAGATACTCAGTACCTTTCAGGCAGAATGAAGAGTGCGTACACATCAATAGCAGTTGCTTTCCCCTTAGTGGGGTCAGGGTGACCCCACCATACTGACAATGTAAGTATATCATATCAAATTGCGGTATGTTTCAGGAGGAAATGTCAACAATTTACGTTAACAATATGCATTACATTGCATGGTATGTTGTTACAGAGAGATGGCGCCAATTTCACAGAAGCAAATGAAAGCTGATGACCCACAGTTTGAGGAATTGACGTTATTCATTAACAATGAGTTAGAGAGTGACTTTAGTGATTTCGATGATTCACAACATGACCCAGACTATGAAAGTGTTCATGGCAGTGATTCAGAGCTAGAAGAAGAATTACAAAATGGGGATGAAGAAAAAGTGGTAATCGAGTACTACAATGCCACAAAAGAAGGAATAGATGCACTTGATGAAAAATACACTGTTTATGCCACCAATACACGCTGTAGAAGGTGGCCTCTTGCTATTTTCTACACAATGTTGAACATTTCCATGCTGAATGCATTTGTAATATATTCATCATTAATGGAAAACCTTCAAAAATGACGCTTTGAGTTCACCAAGTCTCTGTCATGGCAGCTAGCTGAAGCACTTCTACAGAGAAGGTTGAGTACTCCACATCTCCTCGAGGGTTAAGAAATAACATTGCCAGGATTTCCCCAAGTAATTAGGAGTCACAACAAAACGGGTTAGATCTGCAAAGCGTCCTAGAACAAAAGATAGGGAAACAGAAGTATGTTGTGTAACTTGCAATACACCAATATGTAGCGGAAGGCACAAGAAGTATTTGTGAGGATTGCTTGTAAACACCTACTGTGATTTAGTCCTGTTGCTATTTCTATTTCATTTTAAATATTTTTATTAGTTACTATTCTGATTTATTTTCATATTTCCCAGAGTAAAGCATGTAATTTGACTCAAAATAGCTGATTCTTAAAACTATCATCATTCGACAAATGAATATTACATATATGGTAAAAAAGATCCTGTAGACATGCATGCAGAGGTTTATTTACCGCCGTAACCTTTTTAAATTTGTAGTAATTCTTTTCCTTCCTATAATATGAAACACATTCAATGAAATTTCTCTCTTAATAATAGCTCGAGGATTTTTCTTTTACTTATAGTAATATGGTGGTAGCTCTTAATTAAGAGCAACCATTTTCTTCATGTCTGTTTATCCAACTGTTTAGTGATATTGCTTTCATTTGTTGAATGTAGTAACTGAATATTGTTAATATCTGCCTTTATTGTGTTTTATGGCTCATATATCCTCAGTATTTATTATTAATTGATCTCAAGCCAGGTAACATCGTGTATCTTATCCTTAGCATTCACACTGATTCAAAAGTGAGGTTATGGGTAAAACTGCTGATTTATCCACAAGGAAAGTAACTGTAACTGAGAGTCTTTTGAAGGAAACTCTTTATCCACAACGTGAAATAGCTAAGAAATTGTGTATTTCACAAAAATCTGTTAGTCGCATTAATCAAGCTTTAACACTCAGTGAGACGTTGACCTCACAAAGGGATGGAAAATGCGGGAGGAAAAGAAAGCTATCACCAAGGATGCAAAGAAAACTTGTGCAGGGGGCAAAACAAAATAGAAGAGCAACCAGCTTTGACCTCAGTAATCAACTAAAGCAGTACGGTACAGAAATATCAGCCTCAGTAGTTCGCAGAAGATTATGTGAAGCAGGTTTACCAGCACGCAGGCCTCGTAAAAATGCTAAACTGACACCTGCAATGTCAAAAAATCGTTTAGAATGGGCCAAAGAGATGCAGAAACATTCAGTGGAATTTTGGAGAAAGGTAAATAGTATGAAAATTGTATACAGCATAAAACTAAAATATGTACATGTAAATTTTATGGAAATGAAATAAACAGCCTAAACTTTGTTTCTCTCGTTGCTGGTTTTGTTATACTATCTTTGAACAATTTTAAAACTGTTTAATATTAATACAGTTTTTTTTTGATTCAGGTAATTTTCTCAGATGAATCCATGTTTGAAGTATGTGAAGAGAGCAGCCAATATGTGAGAAGGACAGATAAAGAAGCATTTTCCTCTCAGTGTGTCGATCAAAGAGTAAAGCATCCAACATCAAAAATGGTCTGGAGCTGTATGTCTGTCCACGGACCTGGTAGATTATACATAGTTGTGGGACCTATGGAGCAGAAACGGTATAAAAGTGTATTAGAAAAAAGACTATTTCCGCAAAGTAAGGAATGTTTTCCAAATGGTGATTTTGTGTTCATGCATGACAGTGCTCCCGGCCACAGAGCAAAATCTGTAACCCAGTCCCTCAAAGAAAACAATGTAAAAGTACTACCATGACCGGGGAATAGCCCTGACTTAAATCCAATAGAGAATCTGTGGGGTATTGTTATACAGAGGCTGAAAAAATTGAAAATAGAAAATAAACGGTATATGTTAAAATTTTCACCATTGAGTCTAATAATTTGCACACGTCTGTATGCCTGATCAATCTCTAAATATAACTGAATATTACATTTATGTTTAGTTTATTACGATTTATCATCCCTCATCCTCCATAATTGTCAAAAATTAAATGTGGTCCCCCTGACCCCAACATACTATTTGTGCTACAAATACTGCACCATATTGGTTACGGGTTAAGAATCATAGTGGACTGTAGTAGAGTTTCCAACTGATCAAAAGGAGAAACCTGCCCTCTCCACTGTCGGGACTCCCTGTGTCGGCTTCCCTCTGTCTTCTCTAGCCTCATCCTTGCTACCGGGGATTTCGCACTTGGGGCATAGGCATTATACAGAATGATACAAAAAGGTACGGCCAAACTTTCAGGAAACATTCCTCACACAAAAGAAAGAAAATATGTTATGTGGACATGTGACCGGAAACGGTAAATTTCCATGTTAGAGCTCATTTTAGTATTTCTCTTAAAATGTAAATTGAAATCATTCGTGCAGACAATTGTCAAAATACCCATTGTGGTTCATGCACGATGGAGCTCCTGCACATTTCAGTCGAAGTGTTCGTACGCTTCTCAACAACAGATTCGGTGACCAATAGATTGGTAGAGGCGGACCAATTCCATGGCCTCCACGCTCTCCTGACCTCAACCCTCTTGACTTTCATTTATGGGGGCATTTGAAAGCTCTTGTCTACACAACCCAGATACAAAATATATAGAGGCTCTTTGTGCTCGTATTGTGGACGGCTGTGATACAATACGCCATTCTCCAGGGCTGCATCAGCGCATCAGGGATTCCACGCGTCGGAGCATGGGTGCATGTAACCTCGCTAATGGAGGACATTTTGAACATTTCCTGTAATAAAGTGTTTGAAGTCACGCTGGTACGTTCTGTTGTCGTGCGTTTCTATTCCATGATTAATGTGATTTGAAGACAAGTAATAAACTGAGCTCTAACATGGAAATTAAGCGTTTCCGGACACATGTCCGCATAACATATTTTCTTTCTTTGTGTGTGAGGAATGTTTCCTGAAAGTTTGGCCGTACCTTTTTGTAACAACCTGTAGATGAAGACCGATTGCAATGCTAAAAATCCACTCCATAAAAATCTATCCTAACCTATAAATGAAGGACAGCCGAGGCTATTAGAGACCCAAAACCAGAACCTGACGAGACCTCTCACTCGGCTAGGTTGTGCATTAATACGCAGAGAAGTGTTGGGGTGTGACATCCCTGGAATCAAGACGCTCGTTTCGGGAGAAACGTGGCCGTTATTGCAGTATTCTCAGCACGTATCAGCTTGCAAAGGCGCAGTATAACACTTCGCACGTGTTCTCGTGACAGAATATTGGTCACATTTCTCCGCGCGTTTCAACTGTAATAATGTTTTTAATGCTGCACAAGTTGTCTTGTACTTGGGGTGGGTGCTGCATAATGCAAACACAAACGATCACGACGTCTCATCACAACTGCTATTACTTCCTACACCAATTACTAGGCTCGAAGAAGCATTGTCTTCAAACCCGCATATCGTAGCATTAGCAGTTTTCAAATATTCGTGTCGCGTCTTTACACTTCCACCAAGTTTGTGTGCGTCATCTACTATATATGCTAGCAATACTGCGATTGTCTTTGGCTCTTTCAGAATAAGCGAAAACCCCCAACGTTAAGTCATATCGGACGATGAATGAAATGATGTTCAAATGAGTACAGGGTACATAGAGCTTAGAGTTACCAGACATTCATCTTTCAGGATAAGAGAAAACCTCCAACGTTAAGTCATATCGGACGATGAATGAAATGATGTTCAAATGAGTACAGGGTACATAGAGCTTAGAGTTACCAGACATTCATCTTTCAGTATAAGAGAAAACCTCCAACGTTAAGTCATATCGGACGACGAATGAAATGATGTTCAAATGAGTACAGGGTACATAGAGCTTAGAGTTACCAGACATTCATCTTTAAGGATAAGAGAAAACCTCCAACGTTAAGTCATATCGGACGATGAATGAAATGATGTTCAAATGAGTACAGGGTACATAGAGCTTAGAGTTACCAGACATTCATCTTTAAGGATAAGAGAAAACCTCCAACGTTAAGTCATATCGGACGATGAATGAAATGATGTTCAAATGAGTACAGGGTACACAGAGCTTAGAGTTACCAGACATTCATCTTTCAGGATAAGGGAAAACCTCCAACGTTAAGTCATATCAGACGATGAATGAAATGATGTTGAAATGAGTACAGGGTACATAGAGCTTAAAGTTACCAGACATTCATCTTTCAGGATAAGGGAAAACCTCCAACGTTAAGTCATATCAGACGATGAATGAAATGATGTTGAAATGAGTACAGGGTACATAGAGCTTAAAGTTACCAGACATTTATGTTTCAGGATAAGAGAAAACTTCCAACGTTAAGTCATATCGGACGATGAATGAAATGATGTTCAAATGAGTACAGGGTACATAGAGCTTAGAGTTACCAGACATTCATCTTTCAGGATAAGAGAAAACCTCCAACGTTAAGTCATATCGGACGATGAATGAAATGATGTTCAAATGAGTACAGGGTACATAGAGCTTAGAGTTACCAGACATTCATCTTTAAGGATAAGAGAAAACCTCCAACGTTAAGTCATATCGGACGATGAATGAAATGATGTTGAAATGAGTACAGGGTACATAGAGCTTAGAGTTACCAGACATTTATGTTTCAGGATAAGAGAAAACTTCCAACGTTAAGTCATATCGGACGATGAATGAAATGATGTTGAAATGAGTACAGGGTACATAGAGCTTAAAGTTACCAGACATTCATCTTTCAGGATAAGGGAAAACCTCCAACGTTAAGTCATATCAGACGATGAATGAAATGATGTTGAAATGAGTACAGGGTACATAGAGCTTAGAGTTACCAGACATTCATCTTTCAGGATAAGGGAAAACCTCCAACGTTAAGTCATATCAGACGATGAATGAAATGATGTTGAAATGAGTACAGGGTACATAGAGCTTAGAGTTACCAGACATTTATGTTTCAGGATAAGAGAAAACTTCCAACGTTAAGTCATATCGGACGATGAATGAAATGATGTTGAAATGAGTACAGGGTACATAGAGCTTAAAGTTACCAGACATTCATCTTTCAGGATAAGGGAAAACCTCCAACGTTAAGTCATATCGGACGATGAATGAAATGATGTTGAAATGAGTACAGGGTACATAGAGCTTAAAGTTACCAGACATTCATCTTTCAGGATAAGGGAAAACCTCCAACGTTAAGTCATATCAGACGATGAATGAAATGATGTTGAAATGAGTACAGGGTACATAGAGCTTAAAGTTACCAGACATACATCTTTCAGGATAAGGGAAAACCTCCAACGTTAAGTCATATCGGACGATGAATGAAATGATGTTGAAATGAGTACAGGGTACATAGAGCTTAGAGTTACCAGACATTCATGTTTCAGGATAAGAGAAAACTTCCAACGTTAAGTCATATCAGACGATGAATGAAATGATGTTGAAATGAGTACAGGGTCCATAGAGCTTAGAGTTACCAGACATTTATGTTTCAGGATAAGAGAAAACTTCCAACGTTAAGTCATATCGGACGATGAATGAAATGATGTTGAAATGAGTACAGGGTACATAGAGCTTAAAGTTACCAGACATTCATCTTTCAGGATAAGGGAAAACCTCCAACGTTAAGTCATATCAGACGATGAATGAAATGATGTTGAAATGAGTACAGGGTACATAGAGCTTAAAGTTACCAGACATACATCTTTCAGGATAAGGGAAAACCTCCAACGTTAAGTCATATCGGACGATGAATGAAATGATGTTCAAATGAGTACAGGGTACATAGAGCTTAGAGTTACCAGACATTCATCTTTCAGGATAAGAGAAAACCTCCAACGTTAAGTCATATCGGACGATGAATGAAATGATGTTGAAATGAGTACAGGGTACATAGAGCTTAGAGTTACCAGACATTCATCTTTAAGGATAAGAGAAAACCTCCAACGTTAAGTCATATCGGACGATGAATGAAATGATGTTGAAATGAGTACAGGGTACATAGAGCTTAGAGTTACCAGACATTTATGTTTCAGGATAAGAGAAAACTTCCAACGTTAAGTCATATCGGACGATGAATGAAATGATGTTGAAATGAGTACAGGGTACATAGAGCTTAAAGTTACCAGACATTCATCTTTCAGGATAAGGGAAAACCTCCAACGTTAAGTCATATCAGACGATGAATGAAATGATGTTGAAATGAGTACAGGGTACATAGAGCTTAAAGTTACCAGACATACATCTTTCAGGATAAGGGAAAACCTCCAACGTTAAGTCATATCGGACGATGAATGAAATGATGTTGAAATGAGTACAGGGTACATAGAGCTTAGAGTTACCAGACATTCATGTTTCAGGATAAGAGAAAACTTCCAACGTTAAGTCATATCAGACGATGAATGAAATGATGTTGAAATGAGTACAGGGTCCATAGAGCTTAGAGTTACCAGACATTTATGTTTCAGGATAACAGAAAACTTCCAACGTTAAGTCATATCGGACGATGAATGAAATGATGTTGAAATGAGTACAGGGTACATAGAGCTTAGAGTTACCAGACATTCATGTTTCAGGATAAGAGAAAACTTCCAACGTTAAGTCATATCAGACGATGAATGAAATGATGTTGAAATGAGTACAGGGTACATAGAGCTTAGAGTTACCAGACATTTATGTTTCAGGATAAGAGAAAACTTCCAACGTTAAGTCATATCGGACGATGAATGAAATGATGTTGAAATGAGTACAGGGTACATAGAGCTTAGACTTACCAGACATTCATGTTTCAGGATAAGAGAAAACTTCCAACGTTAAGTCATATCAGACGATGAATGAAATGATGTTGAAATGAGTACAGGGTCCATAGAGCTTAAAGTTACCAGACATACATCTTTCAGGATAAGGGAAAACCTCCAACGTTAAGTCATATCGGACGATGAATGAAATGATGTTGAAATGAGTACAGGGTACATAGAGCTTAGACTTACCAGACATTCATGTTTCAGGATAAGAGAAAACTTCCAACGTTAAGTCATATCAGACGATGAATGAAATGATGTTGAAATGAGTACAGGGTACATAGAGCTTAGAGTTACCAGACATTTATGTTTCAGGATAAGAGAAAACTTCCAACGTTAAGTCATATCGGACGATGAATGAAATGATGTTGAAATGAGTACAGGGTACATAGGGCTTAGAGTTACCAGACATTTATGTTTCAGGATAAGAGAAAACTTCCAACGTTAAGTCATATCAGACGATGAATGAAATGATGTTGAAATGAGTACAGGGTACATAGAGCTTAGAGTTACCAGACATTTATGTTTCAGGATAAGAGAAAACTTCCAACGTTAAGTCATATCGGACGATGAATGAAATGATGTTGAAATGAGTACAGGGTACATTGAGCTTAGACTTACCAGACATTCATGTTTCAGGATAAGAGAAAACCTCCAACGTTAAGTCATATCGGACGATGAATGAAATGATGTTGAAATGAGTACACGGTACATTGAGCTTAGACTTACCAGACATTCATGTTTCAGGATAAGAGAAAACCTCCAACGTTAGGTCATATCGGACGATGAATGAAATGATGTTGAAATGAGTACAGGGTTCATAGAGCTTAGAGTTACCAGACATTTATGTTTCAGGATAAGAGAAAACCTCCAACGTTAAGTCATATCGGACGATGAATGAAATGATGTTGAAATGAGTACAGGGTACATTGAGCTTAGACTTACCAGACATTCATGTTTCAGGATAAGAGAAAACCTCCAACGTTAAGTCATATCGGACGATGAATGAAATGATGTTGAAATGAGTACAGGGTACATAGAGCTTAGGTTTACCATACATTCATCTTTCACGATAAGAGAAAACCTCCAACGTTACGTCACATCGGACGATGAATGAAATGATGTTCAAATGAGTACAGAGTACATAGAGCTTAGGTTTACCAGACATTCATCTTTCAGGATAAGGGAAACCCTCCAGCGTTAAGTCATATCGGACGATAAATGAAATAATGTTCAAATGAGTACAGAGTACATAGAGCTTAGGTTTACCAGACATTCATCTTTCAGGATAAGAGAAAACCTCCAACGTTAAGTCATATCGGACGATAAATGAAATAATGTTCAAATGAGTACAGAGTACATAGAGCTTAGAGTTACCAGTCATTCATCTTTCAGGATAAGAGAAAACCTCCAAAGTTAAGTCATATCGGACGATAAATGAAATAATGTTCAAATGAATACAGGGTACATAGAGCTTAGAGTTACCAGACATTCATCTTTCAGGATAAGAGAAAACCTCCAACGTTAAGTCATATCGGACGATGAATGAAATGATGTTCAAATGAGTACAGGATACATAGATCTTAGAGTTACCAGACATTCATCTTTCAGGATAAGAGAAAACCTCCAACGTTAAGTCATATCGGACGATGAATAAAATAATGTTCAAATGAGTACACAGTACATAGAGCTTAGGTTTACCAGACATTCATCTTTCAGGATAAGAGAAAACCTCCAACGTTAAGTCATATCGGACGAAGAATAAAATAATGTTCAAATGAGTACAGAGTACATAGAGCTTAGAGTTACCAGACATTCATCTTTCAGGATAAGAGAAAACCTCCAACGTTAAGTCATATCGGACGGAGATTGAAATGATGTTGAAATGAGTACAGGGTACATAGAGCTTGGAGTTACCAGACATTCATCTTTCAGGATAAGAGAAAACCTCCAACGTTAAGTCATATCGGACGATGAATAAAATGATGTACAAATGAGTACAGGGTACATAGAGCTTAGAGTTACCAGACATTCATCTTTCAGGATAAGAGAAAACCTCCAACGTTAAGTTATATCGGACGATGAATGAAATGATGTTCAAATGAGTACAGAGTACATAGAGCTTAGAGTTACCAGACATTCATATTTCAGGATAAGGAAAAACCTCCAACGTTAAGTCATACCGGACGATGAATGAAATGATGTTCAAATGATTACAGGGTACATAGAGCTTGGAGTTACCAGACATTCATCTTTCAGGATAAGAGAAAACCTCCAACGTTAAGTCATTTCGGACGATGAATGAAATGATGTTCAAATGAGTACGGAGTACATAGAGCTTAGAGTTACCAGACATTCATTTTTCAGGATAAGAGAAAACCTCCAACGTTAAGTCATATCGGACGATGAATGAAATGATCTTCAAATGAGTACAAGGTACACAGAGCTTAAAGTTACCAGACATTCATCTTACAGGATAAGAGAAAACCTCCAATATTAAGTCATATCGGACGATGAATGAAGTGATGTTCAAATGAGTACAGGATACATATAGCTTAGAGTTACCAGATATTCATCTTTAAGGATAAGGGAGAACCTCCAACGTTAAGTCATATCGGACGATGAATGAAATGATGTTCGTATGAGTACAGGGTACATAGAGCTTAAAGTTACCAGACATTCATCTTACAGGATAAGAGAAATCCTCCAATGTTAAGTCATATCGGACGATGAATGAAATGATGTTCAATTGAGTACAGGGTACACAGAGCTAAAAGTTACCAGACATTCATCTTTCAGGAGAAGAGAGGCGGTGAGTCTGAGAGCTTCCATTGAGCTGACTGGCGCTTCGTTTCAGGTTTGAAAAATGGCATCCACGTCTCATCCATTGACACAATCGATTGAAAGAAAGCTCCTTTGATGCCGGCATCACGCGTCAACATCGCCTGACAATTTTCCAGATGCGCAACCTTGTGATCATCCGTCAGCATTTGTGGCACCCACCTGGAATTCCCATTTTCATAACTTCATGCAGGATTATGTGCACAGATACCACGTAAATGTCAATTTTGCTGGCAATGTCTACAACGCTGATGTTCTGCCTTTGTTGAACTGTCGCACCCAGGAACGTACATTAGACATATCAATGGTACCATCACCACATGCCTCACTTAACTGTCTTGGTTTTTTGTCACACGATGCTCTGCCTTCAATGAACTGTCACACCCAGGAACGTACATTACACATATCAATGGTTCCATCACTACGTGCCTCACATAACTGTCTTGGTTTTTTGTCACACGATGCTCTGCCTTCAATGAACTGTCACACCCAGGAACGTACATTAGACATATCAATGGTACCATCACCACATGCCTCACATAACTGTCTTGGTTTATTGTCACACGATGTTCTGTCTTCAATGAACTGTAACACCCAGGAACGTACATTAGACACATCCATGGTACCATCACCACATGCCTCACTTAACTGTCTTGGTTTGTTGTCACACGATGTTCTGACTTCATTGAACTGTCACACCCAGGAACGTAAATTAGACACATCCATGGTACCATCACCACATGTCTCACTTAACTGTCTTGGTTTGTTGTCACACGATGTCCTGTCTTCATTGAACTGTCGCACCCAGGAACGTACATTAGACACACCCATGGTACCATCACTACATGCCTCACTCAACTGTCTTGGTTTGTTGTCACACGATGTTCTGTCTTCATTGAACTGTCATACCCAGGAACGTACATTAGACATATCCATGTTACCATCACCACATACCTCACTTAACTGTCTTGGTTTGTTGTCACACGATGTTCTGTCTTCTTTGAACTGTCGCAACCAGGAACGTACATTAGACACATCCATGTTACCATCACCACATGCCTCACTTAACTGTCTTGGTTTGTTGTCACACGATGTTCTGACTTCATTGAACTGTCGCACCCAGGAACGTACATTAGACACATCAATGGTACCATCACTACATGCCTCACTCAACTGGCGATGAATTTCAATAGGTGTCACACCACGAAGGTGTAGAAAACGAATGATTACACGCTGTTCCTGCAATAAAAACGTCGCTATTTTAATTATCAAAAACAGTCCTAACTCTCTTTGCTGCCACTACAGTCCTATGCACAGTACAGTGCTGCCACCTCTGTCGCGCATTCACAAAGGGTCCACGTGTATTTAAAAAGAAAACAGAAGTTCCTATGTCGTCCGAGTGTTTTAATTTGAATGCACTCGTAATTTGGACGCCCGTAACATCATTTACTAATGAATCATTGACTATGTTATCTTTTTGTTAAACCAATATCTAGTGACGTGCAACACACTAAAGTAAACACCAGCTGCTACGTCAACATGTTGAAAAGTCAATATTTGAACTCAACATTTTTATGTAGTTCCCAGAGAACAAAACATGTCAAGATCTTCTCCGCTATAGATTTAATTTCACTAATGCAGTAAATACAACGATAACATAATATCGATCTGTTAATAAAGTGCCTTCACTGCAGTAATGATCATTAACAGGACATTCGTCTTCCATTTAGGTTTGAAACAGGAAATGCTGTACTATGCGGCGTCCAAATGTAATTCTTGTCGAGACCAAAAACCTAGCAGACATTCCGAAGGATGATACAAATCAACAGGACATCTACCGGGCGACAAAACCCTTTCTATTTCTCGCCAGTGTTTTTGGTCTTGCTTCGTTTAGTTGTCATGGTAACCTTATTAGATATGTCTTACTTCTTCTATGGGGAACTGTAGCCACTGTTGGAATTTGTTTAAAGTTTTTGGAGGAACAACCAGAGGAAAGGTTCTCTGTCACAATTAAAGTTGCGTTAATATCACAAATTACGTCAATATTATCAATGATCCTGTTTTGTGGAGTACTGAAGCGAGATAACATCTCGAAATTTCTAGAAACTATATCTCAGTTTGATATCCTTCTGCGAGCAAACCACGAGTACCGCCGAGCCAGAATATATTTCTATATAATGCTGGGAATATCTGTGTTTAATACTACAGTCTTTTACGTCTCTTACATGATTATTCTTTGCAACAAAGACTCGTGTTTCATTTACAGAACAGCCACTTGTTTCATACATTTGTGGATCAACATGATGCTGAAGCAGTTTATTTGCTTAGTACTAGTTTTAAGACAGAAGTATTGTCACATTAATCACCGATTACTGGCAGTGTCAGTTAACGAAGCCTCCGTGACAAACTTGATTCAACTTCGAGAAGGTTATTTTTTGCTGTACGATGCTACCAACCTTGTGAAGGAATACATGTCTCTCCCAGTGGCTTCAGCCTTATGGTGGATAACCTCGGTGATTCTAAATTTCTACAACACAGTGATACTGAAAAACTACAGAATGACCCGTGCTGAGTGTGTCATCTCTATGTTTTATATGGTAATAATGTGTCTCAATTTATTGGCAGTGCATTTAGTGTGCCATATCACTTCTTTTGTTTCCAAAGATACAGACATATATCTAAGAAAGATGATAGTGTCCAATCAGGAAAATAAACAGTTGATTAAAACAATTGAAAAGTTCATTATTGATGTGCAGATATTCCGTTTCGATTTCAGTGTATATGACATCTTCAGCATTGACATGAAGTACTTTTTCTTTCTGGTAAGTCTGATGTTGACGTATGCCTTAGTTCTGGCACAGTTTGGGCTACGTCCTTGTTAAAAGTAAATTCTAACCAGTCAAATAAACAATTTGCAAAGGATCCCCAGAGTTCATTAGTGGCCTACTAGATATTCTGCTTAAAGTTCACCGTGTGCATACTTTTTCTTAAAAGTACTTTTGCTCTCTAGCAATTCTGATATTTTTGTTCTGATACTTGTCCAAGAAATGCAAAATATCCGAGACAATTGAATAAGTGGCTGAAGTCGTCAAAATGTTCAAGTTATACACACTGTCTATGAAAATTGCAACATCGTGAAGGAATGTTTCGAATGAATCTATACTTGGTGGTTGAGTAAACGAGTGTTCAAGCAATAGATTAGGATTGCAGAGCGATGGGATACACGGAGGCCAAGCAGGGCCCTGTCTTGTCTGTTCGATGTTGCACCAAGTGTAGTCAGTGTAGATCTATCAAACAAGTGGCGAGTACTACCGTTTCGCAGACGACAATGAGTCTGAGTTCGAATGGGGAAGAATGGTCGACCTCTGGAAAGCGGGTTTGTCATTCCGTGACACTGTGACTCGTGCAGGACATGCTGCTACGACAGTAATGCTTATGTGGAAGAAGTGTATAGAAGTTCGTGCGTAGCGAAAGGAAAGTACTGGAACACTCCAGATGACCACCATCTTATCCGCATGGTCATAACAGACCTCAAAGCTTTATCTACAGTGTTGGCACAACAATCGGACAGGTATAATGAACCTGTCTGTATGGAGGATTCATCGTCATCTGTTGCGAATTGGCCTGGTTGCACATATGCCATTACATCAGCCTCCATTGTCCATAAATTACAAGCACCTCCGCTGTCCACCTTGGTAGCGCAGGTGATAGCGTGCATACTCACGTTCAAGGGATCCTGAGTTCGAACCTCGTTCAGGATGAGTTACTTGGATTAGGTTCCTCAGGGTTTTGCCTTATACTGGAAGAGGAATGTAGGTTAACTGCACGCTCTATGGACCCTGGGCACATTTGAGCATCATATGACCTATTTCATTCATCGTCCGATATGACAACGTGGTAGGACGTAAATTTAAAAGAAAAGGAAAAGAAAAGCCCCATCAATGCAATGGGCATGTGAACGCCATCTCTAAAGATATGTCCTCTTTTCGAACGACTCGAGTTTCAACCTATCCATCAGTAATGGCTGCATTCCATCTTCCGCAATTAGCGCAATCTTGAGGTCTATATTGTGGAGCTACGAAGCGTACAGACACCAGGTGTGATGGTTTGGGTACTACAACTGATTTCACTCCCTACTAATTAAGGGTACTTTGAACAGCAGCCGGTACTTGAGAGTAGAGTTCCTGCCCCAGTTTCACGCATCTCCTTAGGTCAGCAGGACAATGCCCGACCCCATATACGAGTACGTTGCTTTCCTGGCCTGCAGGTTCACTTGACATGTCGTCCATTAAATATGTCTAGGATATGATTGAACGTTCATCACGTACACATGGCTATGTCTGCTTCATATACTTGTAAAATCGGCCAATGACTCACTGTAGTATTGTGCATTAGTACATTTTTCTTCTCTCTCTGTTTCTCTCTCTCTCTCTTTTTTTTTTTTTTTTTTTTTTTTTTTTTTTTGAAGAGTCAATCAGTACGGCAGCCTTCACATCCCAAAAAGTCTTGGTTGTTTGGTTTCAGAGAGTAATGATCAGACATCGGAGCCCCTATACCTTTAAAGGGATATGAAGTTTACGAGTCTCGCAGTATATAACTACTGACGTCAGTTCCGGAGACAACACGCAGGGATAGTCCGGTTCGCAGCACGCAGCTTTAGATTTATGACAACTACTCCTCGCCACGCAGGTAGATCTATCTTCCAGGGAATGCAAAAAATTTCGTTCGACAACCAGCAGAATCATATCATGGACGTTTTCTGTGACTTACTCCGTAAACACGTCAGCCGAGCGTCACGGCTGATCTTCATCAAAAACGGATGAGTTTATAGACACTGAACCAGCATCTGTCGTAGATGGCAACTAACTGAAAAGTTTGCCAAATCCATACTAGCCTATGTATCGTATTAAACCACGCTTGTACATATTTCCTCTGCTAACTGTGTGGTTTAGAAAGTGAAACTTAACTGATAGTTTACATAAGGGATGTGAAAATTAACTATAGTATGTAGAGAACTTAAGGTGAGTATTAACACATCAGACCTTTTAGTGTGTTTATATTGTCTATGAACTTAATAAATGTTTAAAACTTATTGGAAAAGTGTTCCATTTCTCTATTTGACTTTAAGAATAAAATGTCCATCACATTTAAATTCCGTCTAGGCCATAGTTCATCCAAAGAAAGGTGGATGGTTCGAAAATCAGTGATTATTGAGTTGCTGAATGCTTCTTAATTATTCTCAAGGGCTTATTCACTTTAAACGTGGCCTATTGCCAAACTAATTACATTAGTTGTCAGTTGCAAGCTATTTCTATTGTAGTTTCTAACTACTTTGTGACAGCTGGGTATTTTTATTCTGTTCTGAGATAATATTATATAATTCATTTATAATATCCAGACTCGAATATGCTTCACTAGTATGGAGTCCTTATAACGCCAAATTTATTAAACTTAGGGAAGTTATTCAGCACAAATTTCTAAGGTATGTGTTTTTCAAAACTTATTATTTTTCTAAGTTCATATCATATAATTCATTGCTTTATTTATTCGACTTAAGAAGTCTATCACATAGAAGAAATTGTCCGTTATTGCTTTTCCTTCACAAATTACTTCATAATATGATACATGAACCTAACCTAAGACAATACGTTTTTATGTAATAAATGTTGCACCTGATAAATTTCGTAATATTTTTCTTCCTCAGAAGGTTAATCCTGATTCCTATAAATACTCACCTATGCATAGAATGCAGTCATTATACAATAAATTACATCCCTTAAACATTGATATATTTAGTATGAAAATTAGAAACTTTACTTTTATCCTGTGATTATTTATTACCAAACAGTAGAATGATTGACTTGCGCCCGGTTGCATAAAAATCACTAACTGCAGTCATTTATAATCGAAAGATCAAAACTGAACCAAGTTTAAGAACCCGCGTGGGTTGTAGATAAGATGAACGTCGTTCAGTACTGATACGAGATCACAAAAACAAATGCCGCAAGATCGCCAAACATGTTGCAACTTTCGTGTTGTATTGAAAGGATTCGAGAATTATTGGAACTATTCGACTCTGTTTAATTCAAGTCCACAGAGTAGCCAATCTAGACATAACAAAAACTAAATAAATATTTCGTTTTCTGGCTATTTGTCCCAGAAATAATGTAATTTCAAATAAACAGTATAAGAATTTACTCCATATTGAAACATTATTTATCAAAAGTTAATTATTTTATTTATTTTATTTATTTATTTAGCATTTAATTTCTGTACAGAAATATTTGCTTTCTCAAGATACAGTACAAACAATACAAACTAGAAATTCAGAAAATACAGAATTAATTCTGCATGCAATAATGAGATTAAATTGTATCAATGTCAACAAATACAGAAAACTTACATGAATTGTCAACCATTAGTATCATAAAATTATTCTCATGTAATCATTTACTCTACTTAATCTGGTGTCTAAAATATTCAAAGAACTCTTGAGTACTATAGAAGCACTGATTTATTAAAAATGATTTCACATCTCCTCTGAATCTTTTCTTATCATTGTTTTTTATTTTCTTTAAGATTAAGTTGTACATGTGAACCCCTTTATGAAGTAATGAGTTCAGTTTTTTATTTGATCTTGATCCCAGTATATGTAATTTAGTATTATTCCTAGTATAATGTTCATGAATAGTGTTATTTGTTTGAAAATATTGTATGTTGTTGTTTATAAAGCATACGGTTTCTAAGATATACAGACATGGCAGAGTTAGTATATTATTTTCCTTAAAATATTTCATATAATGAGTCCCTTTACTTAGATTAAACATTCTTATTATTATTTTCTTTTGTGTTACAAATAAATCTTTTATTTCGGTAGCTGATCCCCAGATAAAGATACCATATGCAAGATAAGACTGCACATATGAATAGTAAATCAGCTTTAATGTTTGTGTATTACAAATTTTCCTTAGCACTGATATTATGTAGTGGGCTTTATTAATTTTTGCAGTAATATACTGAATATGCGGCTTCCAGCTTAAAAATTTGTCAATAATTACCCCCAAAAATTTTGTTTCATTGGTATATTGTATTACCTCATTGCCAAAAGCGATTACAGGAGCTATATTAGCTTCATTTCTATTTGATAGTGAAATATGCATACTTTGTGTCTTTTTAATATTAAGTAGTAATTTATTATTAGTTAGCCAATCCATCATATTTGTCATCACAGTATTAGCATAATGTTGCAATTCAGAATTATTGCAGCCTCTGATTATTATATTAGTGTCGTCAGCATATAGAATAGTTTCTGCATGGGGAATATTAAGTGGAAGGTCATTAATATATACTAGAAAAAGCAGTGGTCCCAGGATAGAACCCTGTGGAACCCCACATCTCACAATTTCAATATTGGAATTAATATTATGTCCATTTAATTCATTATTAACTACAGTATACTGTCTTCTACCCTCAAGGTAGGATTCAAACCAATTATGAGATACCCCTAACCATAGGCTTCAAGTTTGTATAATAGAATATTATGGTCAACCAAATCAAATGCCTTAGACAAATCCAGAAAAATCCCAATAGTATAATTATTTGCCTCAAACCCTTCTAATGTTTGTTTCATAAAGGAGTATAGTGCATTAGAAATTGATTTATTTTTCCTAAATCTAGTTTGTTTATCACTGAATACATATTTTTCAAGATAAGGAGATATCCTGTTGAACATAACAGTTTCCAAGATTTTTTAAAACCCCGATTGAACTGAAATGGGTCTATAATTATCAACATATTTTGTATCTCCCTTCTTAAATACTGGTACAACTTTTATTAATTTTAAGACATTAGGAAATTTGCCTGTTGATATAGAACAATTACGTATATCCATTAATGTTTCTACTATATATTCTTTGCAAGATTTGATTATACACTCTGGTACGTCATCAAATCCAGCAGAGAATGTGTTCTTTTTTGAATGTATTATTTTAAGAATCTCCTCACAAGTTACTGCTTTGAGAAATACACTTTCATCGTTTCTGATTAATTTGATAGGAGTATTTTTCGCTTAATTTATCTCCATTATATGCCCAATGTACATCGTTTTCATTTTCGTCTGTTTGCAACTGTGAGTTGGAAAATAAAAACCAAATATGGAAGATAACTGAAGTTTTAAGTTACAAATTATTATATTTGTATATAAAAATGGAAGTTCAAGCAAACGAGAAGATGCGTTCTGCTAGCTTCAAGTCTCGCATAACCCTTCTTATTTCACCATTTTCCATAGGTATTCTGATGAAATGAGATGTTAAAGCTGTAATCTCCCTTGTAACTTTGTGTATTGTTCTAAACGCAGTCCCTTTATTTATATTAAATATATCCCCAATCACCATCTGGAAGCTTTCAGTTGCATAGAACAGTAATGTGAGCAGGATCATAAATATTGGATTGAGTACATAATTCCTCAGGGTTTGTGTTCTTAACTGTACATGTAGCCTATGCTCCAGTTCTTCAACTACATGCTTTGATAGTCGAAATCTCATTTTTAATTTTCTGTCATTTAGTTCTGAGATGCGATTTCCTCTATGTTGGAAAACACGAGGAGACCTTTCAAATTGAAAATTCTAATCATCAGAGATATCAGAGTAATCTGAATTCTGAAAATAATAAAAATGTATAGGTTATGAACACAAACAATGTATCGTTAACATACATTTGTGAAATAAAGAGGCTAATTATTTATACAAGTAACCACAAAAATGCATTACTTACCACTTTATTTAAAGCTGCACTACTTATTTCTTCTCAGAAACTATTGTGTAAATTCTGCAGTTCTGCTGATCTAAGTTCAATCAAGTTAACTGGAGAAAATTCACTAGTTAGGTTTGATCTTAGGTCAAGAGGCCATGAACTTAGATCAATGTTTATACAACCAAAATTCTAAATTAAGCTTGACTGAAGAGCATTTTCATGTGCTTCAACTTAGATTATATTTTATGTAACCGGGCCTTACTGTACATGTGAACCAATGTTGCTAACTTGTTTGTGTTTGCTTTTGTTTTCTTACCATTTTTTCTGTAATTAACTTTGTGTTGTTTTTATACAGTTTGTTCATATTGTAACTTTATAGTAAACATTGTAAATGGGGAAACCTGTAATGTTCACATTGAATAAATAAAAAGTAAAGTGGACAGAGTAGAACAGTCAGATTAACCGAACATTAAAGAATAATAACTTAGAAAAGCTAGTCAAATTCCACATAAAAAAACATGATGGGAATTAGGGAAGTTGTAAGATACAAAAGCTAGTGCCGATAAGGATCCCCACTGCAAATAAGAATGGTTTAGATCTGCACTGTAAAATCACTTCTGAATTTCTAATTTCCTACTGCTTACCTGATATTAAATAAAGCAATTATTGCACTGTATATCAAGGCGGGGATTTAAGCAATACATTCGGAAAGAAGGATGAGATCAAAGTACCCTACAGGTGGCCAGAATATATCACAAGATTGTAGTACATATAACTGTGAGGTCTACCCGAAAGTCACAAGACTCCGGCCTACATCACCCAGGAGACGATGGAGGACTCCAGGGTTCTTTCCATAGAGCCTGGAGTCTAAAAAGCCCCCATCATCAAACGGGTGGAAGTGGATACGCTACTTCCGCGTGTCAACCCCGCAGGGAAGACTTCCGAAAACCTCGGTGGGGCCGCCTGGTGATCTAGCACATCTTTTACTAACTCTGCAGGCTGAGAATTTTTAGGGAACCCTCTGCCCCTTCCGGGCGGCCGAGGCCTCACCGGAGGTATCCGATCTCCCGCGGGTGTCGAGAACACACTGCCCCCTCGAGTCCAACCCAGTCCGAACAACTCCCATTCAGGGAGGGGCTCGGCAGTTCGGCCCGAGGTTCCTCTGGTAACGTCAGAGGTACCACGAGCGCTCAGAGTTCACAGCTCTCGCACCACAGCAGCTGAAGGGGACGGATCCCCTCCCATACAGCCACTTTTTTTACCGTGGAGGGGAAAAACCCAGTTACGGTCGGCCCACGTGCGATGGCCGACAGTGTGAGGGTCCCCGTGCCCTGAGGGGCCAGGCATACTCACTAAAAAAAACCTCCACGTGTTAGTTTCGTGAATCTTATATTATTTTGCGTGCATTCATTATCATGCTTCTTTGTCGAGTCCCGCATAGCACCCCGGTTAGTATGTGGTAACTACTATTCTGGCATGCAATGCATGCGAGCGCGTCAACGTTGCTTCTTGGTGGTGACCATGAAACCTGGGCACCACCAAGTGTTAATCATGCGTTAGTATTGTTATATACATGTGGCTCAGGCCGGGAAGGCCTGTTAGTCAGTGTTGCGCGTATGTTACTTATCTATTATTTATACGTGCTTTGTAAGCCTATGTGTATTGTAATAATAAAGCTCAGGCCTTGGTGACCTGTTAGTCAGGGATTAGTAGTGCTATGGTTATTAGTGTTCTACTTATGTCCCCAGTTTCCTGGGTTTGTCAGTGGTTGGTATGTGGCATGCAGTTTCGAACTATGTGTTCGATCGTCCTTTGTTCCGGCGTGGCCGTTCGTCAGTTCCTTAGTCCATGCGTTGTGTCATCGTTGTGTCCTACTCCATCTGCAGTCGCCCGCTGTCTCTGCGCCTGTAGGACACTGGTGGGAGGTTCTCTAACTCCCGGACCACCTTGACTGATGTGAAGGACTTGGAGGGCTCTGTGCGGGCAGCGTTCTGAAAAGAGTCAATAAGAAAAAGATTAATGAAGGGAAAGTAGGAGTGTCAGCCTAACTGTCTGTGTCAGTCGTCCCTTATTAGGTTGTTCAGGAAGTTCTGAACGTCGTCTTCGTCGTCGTGTGTGAGTCTTCTTTCGAATAGTGATAATGGTCGCGCGTGTATGTTTATTTCTGTAGTGTAGTTTCCGAGTCGTGAGATTAGAGGATTGTGATGTATCTCTAGGTTTTTATAGGTGTCATATGCTAGCTTCTTAATGAATTCCTCCACTGTGTATCTTTAGTTCACTGTGTAGTGGGTCGGCTGGGGTTGTGTGAGGTACTTTCGCTATCATTCGTAATATTTTGTTTTGGAATTTCTGTAGTCTTAGTATGTATGTTTTGGCGGCATACCCCCAGACCGGAGTTGCGTATGTGAATATAGGCCTTATAAGAGTTCTGTATAGCGTGAGCCCTAAGTTCATGTTTATATGGGAGTTCATGCTTATCAGGGGGTAGAGCCTGCCCAATTGGGCGTTGGCTTTACCCCTGATTTGATGGACGTGCTTTTTCCACGTCAGCCCTTGGTCCATTTTGAGTCCTAGCCAGGTGACTGTGTCCGTCCACTCAATATTTTCTCCGAAGATAGAGAGTGGGGGGGAGTTGGTGTTTTCCCAATCTGTGCTTAAGCTTTTTGGTGAATATTATGGCTTACGTTTTTCTTGGGTTTACCTTAATACGCCATTTTGTGAACCATTCTTCTAGATTATTGTCACCCGAGCGTCGGAACACCCTATAGAGTTGGCAAGCAGGAGAAGGGTCGGCGTTCGCCCCGCCCCCTCGTTTGTCTTATAGCGTTAAGAAGGGATGGCTGGGACAAAAAACATCACTGCGCCGTCTCTTTCTGTTCCACCTGTGTTCTCGAACTTACGGGATATTTCCCCTAATTGAGAACCTTCCAGATCGGCAAGCGGATCCTATATAAGCAACACGTCGTGCAAGAGGAGTGAGTCAGTCAAAGTTCTTGGCAATCAGCGTAAGATTTCAGTGCTAGTACGAGAAGACTGTGTATGTGCATCGGAGTTTACGTAATCGCGAGTGCAAGTGTAACTTTAACGGACGAACTGGTGAATTGTAATTGTGTGCAGTACGTAATTCTGTGTAATTGGCAAGTGTTAAACTGTAAGTTGGTGGAAATAAAGAACATTGTTGAGTTTGTGTAATTGGACTTTTCATTTCACGAACCCACAAGGTCACATTATTCAGGGCATTTTGTAGTCTCCGGTGGATGAAATCCGATTTGGCTGATTGAGTCACAATTGCTGTATCATCAGCGTAGATGTACAAGTCTGTGTAATTAGTTTTCACTATGTCGTTCATAGTGATGTTAAAGATAATCGGCCCTGGGATACTTCCCTGAGGGACTCCCGCTTTGATTTGGCGGGGGCTCGATAATTGGTTGTTAACTTTCGATTGGAATTTGCGGTCGTGTAGCTAGTTCGCGATGGTACAGCCATGGTGGGTCCCAAACAGGTGTAGGCAGTTTCTTCAGCCACACAAATTTCCACGTCACCATAAAAGACCCAGCACAGGTCCGGCGAGTAAGGAAGGCCGGCTGGTCGACCACAGCGCCTCCTCCCTCCCCCCCCCCCCAGCCTAACACCGTATTTCCAGAACGCGAACTCCACAGTCGACTTTGCTGGCACTTGATAGCTCTAAATGGGGGATGTGTAAATATTCATTCGCTCAGGAAACCCCTGAAAACCCCGAGGACAGGAAGGTTGGCAGTGGGAGTAGAACTGCCAAATGCGGGCCACACATTACTGTGACTTTGTAGGTTCGTGAAATTAAAAGTTCAATTGCACAAACTCAAAATATTCTTTATTTCCACCGAATTACAGTTGGAACACTTGCCAATTACACAGAATTACGTAGCGCACAAAATTACAATTCGCCAGTTCAGCTGTCACAGGTCCACTCTACACTCACAATTACGTACAACTCCTCTGATACACGCACACAGTCTTCCAGTCCGTTCACTAGCACTGCGCTCTTCACGGCTGCTCGCCAAGAACTCAACTGACTCGCCAACTGCAGCCCCTTTTTATAGGAAGATCGCTGTTTCTGGAAGTCTCACGGTTCAATGAATCATCCCGACTGTTCCAGACGTCCGGGGGAGAGGAAGGAGACGGCTAGTGATGTTTTCCAACCATCCCCTCGTTAGCACTACAAGATAAATAGGTAGGCGTGGGCTGAATGCCTCCTGCCGCCATCCCAGCCGCTAGCTGGTCGGGCCTTCCGATAATTAGGTGACATACCTTATCGCCTGAGCCATCATTTGACATGAACATGTATTAAACATTTGTTATCTTAGAACCGTTTTTTATAAAATCAAAATTTGCGAGAAAAAAATAGGAATGTAGAAAATCTGGGCGAGAGGCTTGGCTTGGAAACCTTCATGTCACTTCCTTCAATTGCTTTTGGTACTTAACCGACTTTGTTCAGATCACAGACACATCGGCAGAGAGGTAGCCATTTACAGATAACTTTCGTAAAAATTAGTGATGGTTCGATCCAGTTTTCTCGATATTCGATATCGATACACGATATTTCGATTTTGATTGTCGATACTCGATAGCGTTATTTCTACTTCTAGCTGCAACACAAGATAGAATGTTGGGAGAACTGGGTAATGGCAATAAAGTAAATTAGGTACATATACTTAATTAGAAAAGGCTCAAAACCATCAGTGTGCTTATCCATAAACTCTACATACATATTTAAAAGCAGAACAGTACACTTTTGTAAGTGTTTGTTCAAAAGTACTAGCATTCTCAGTCTTTCGGGGTCAAGTCTATTTCTGTTTCTATCACGTATGAGTCCTGCTGTACTAAATAGTCTTTCAGAGAAAACTGTTGCAGGTAGAATGCACAAATATTTAGTAGCGTATTGTCACAAAAGACCGTTTAATTTAAGTAATACCTTAGATTATCTTTTGACTAGTTATGTGTGTGACGTCATGTCACGTGACCTCTCCCTCTAATTGATAGTGAAGCTTGTAAAGTCTGTTTAGTTAACGCGTGTGCAGTTCGGAATCAAAGGAACCTGAGCCTCCCACCCACTAATGACCGTCAAAAATCTAGCTCCACACTTCAGAAATGGAACACTGTTGTTGAGGACCAATAGCAACCCTGATTTTCTCGAAGTGACAGTCGCATGTCTACTCCACGTGGAGTCTCAGTTGCCAAAGTTCCAACTTCAAGTTGATCTGTTTCATTACGTGCAGAAATTCGTTGTGTGTCACGATGTGGAGACCGTGGGAGGGAAATGCAGTGGTAAATGCAAATGAAGTAGTAGATAACTTTCAGTCAAGTGAAAATAATCAAAGTGAAGACAATAGTGTGAATAACTGGGCCGAGTTATGTTACTGAAAAAGCCTCAAAAACAAAGTAATAACGGGAACTGTTTCTAAGCAAATTCAAGCGCTTGTTTTGAACACATATAAATGTGTGCTGAAAAATAATCTTGGTAAGGGGTCATGCAATGAACCTGTTGATAAATTCTGGGTTTCACAGAAATACAGTAAGAAATATTGTGACGAAAGGATTACCAAAGACGCCGATCAAGTGTGAAAACAAAAGGAAACGTTTCTCTAAAGTATATAATTTCACATGCGATTTAATTCGTCGATAAATTTATAGATTCTATGCAAAAGAGAGAGCGCTCACCTTAGACGAATTGGTTGCACATTTACAAGAAATTTGTGATTTTCTTTATGGGCGCTTCACTTTGCGCGGTCTCCTAAAGAAGCTGGGTTTCAAATACCGCACTTTGATTAAGTTAAAGGTTATTATGGAATTCAGTAGAATTGTAGCTTGGCTATATATATTTGTCAAAACTAAGGAAGTTTTGCAGTAATGTACATAAGATAATTTATTTAGACGAAACCTCGTACTACACCCATGACTTATCCAGAAAGGTGGCAACCTTGCAGAAAGATCTGGGAGAAGAAGGGTCTGTGTTGTAAAACGATTATAAGGGTTCGTCAAGGGCAGTTGCCGACGTGCACATGCGTTAACTAAACAGACCCTACAAGCGAGTTTCTCGGTGTCTCTCTGGTAGCAACTGTCGTCCAAGGCAGACGTGTGTCCGCAGTTTGTGAAAGCAGGTAACCGGCCATGAGGCTACTTTATGTATCTTTCCATTATTGTAGTAAACCTTTGTTGGTCTAAATTGTAGTTTTGGTATTTTTAATGAACTTGACCCTTGTAGAAGACCCCAACCTACTCGCAAAGCATGTGAATCCTTCCTAATGAGTTATCCGCCCGTGTAAGAGCTGGCCAGGTGATAATTATGTATTACCATCCTTGGTTAGATCGTTACAGTATTTCTTTCATTCCTGAAAATTTCTCGGGCTTTGCGATGTTCTACTTGCGACAGCAGTATTTTGAGATTTTAAAATAAAATAATAATTGCAGAATCACCACCGAAGTATCGAAAAAGTACCAGAGTATCGAGGTATCGGAAGTATCAGGAACCCATCCCCAGTAAAAATGCCTTTTCAAACATGGAAAGCGAACCACTCTTCCTGCCAGCAGGACTGAACAGCTTTTTGCAATACAGCTCTAAAATCTTCCAATGTAAGAGATGGTATTGTAACCCTGGGCTCCGTGGTAGCCGTCTTAGCTGCTGAATCCACCATTTCATTCCCCGGCAAGCTAATGTGACCGGGAATACATTCACACACCACACTAACGACGGAAGTGTGTAAAACGTAGAGGGCATCCTGGATACGCTGCACAATAGGGTGGTAGTTGTACAGCTGCCGTAGGCTTTGAAGTGCACTGAGGGAATCACTCAGGATTAAGCAATCCCCCAACTTTCGTCGACGTACGTGTAAAATGGCCCGGTATATTGCATAAAGCTCTGCAGTACAAATGGAAATGCTAGTGTGGAATCCGAATGTATACGGTTAGTTCCACACACATAAGCACAACCAACACCATTTGAGTACTTTGAGCCATCAGTATAAATTAAAAAACGGTCTTTATAGTGTGATAAAATTCTAAAAAATAATGTGCGGATACTAGACACAGACACACAGACATGGTAGATTTATCGTATTTAGTTGTACCCAGATCTACGTGGGACGTTCAACACAACCAAGGAGGGTATACTCTCTCTCTCCCTAGGGATACATCTTAGGCATTTCAGTGAAAATCTTCCTAAGAAGTTCCCGGAATTGAAAACCAGGTGGCTTTGTTTTAAGAGAAGTATTCCTATAATGCGCATCCATTAAGGTGTTGAACAGGGATACGAATAAAATGGTTGGAGAGAATTTATGGGGCAGTAGTCTAGGCAAAAATGTTATATGGAGCTGAACTTTGGGGCATAGAGGAAGCATAGAATAATGTAAACAAGGTGCATAGGAGTTTTTGCAAACTAATTTTGGGCTTACCAAGAGCATCACCAAATGGGGTTGCACAAATGGAGTTAGGAAAATATGGTAGCAAACTTAAAATTATGGAAAGAGCATTGAAATACTGGTTCAGAATAAAAGAATTGGTGAAACTCGATATCCAATTTTTGGGTGCAATGCAATACTTCCCTGCGAAATAGAAAAACTAATGTCCACAAAATACGGCATTTCTGCTCAACGAATTAGACACTATAGAAAGTAAAACTAGGAAGAATATAAAATTTAAAAGGAAAAACAGTAGAAAAAATTATTTCGCAGCTTAAAAAGGAGTTACTTATAGGACCATGGTATCAGAAGCAGGCAAGTGTGCAAATAAATACATCTCCATGGTGAGAGCTTCCAGCTTGAAAGAGAAAAACAGTTTGTTGCTTTAACGGATGGGAAAGAATCAAATATAATTTATCAGGACCGGCAGACACTATTGCAGGCAAGGAGGGGGGAGGGGGTGAATGCTCTTAATCCTGAAAGGCGGGTAAAACTACGGCAGAAAGGGAGGCGCATTCTCGCACAAAACGTATCCTCACTCCTTGGATTACGAGACATCAGTTCAACCTTCCAGACATAAAAATCTACATTCAACTGTTCTTACAGAGACTTACTTTTCTATCAGTTCTTGTTTCATTACACCGTTCATAGGATTTAGTGATATATGTTTAAAAAGCAGATCAACGTATGATAGCTTCCAGATTCAACCCTCTTTTTCGTCACGAGATAGTGACTTACCACTTTCAAAATGTATAGTACATCTTCCTGTAATCTTCTTTACATCTTTAAAAACATTTTCCTATTTCCAAAGTTCAATCATTTATCCTCTGCTCTATTCCCCAATCTAATTCCTCCAGACCTAATTCCCTCATTCCTCTTTCAATATTGTCACGAGGCATTGCTGCGACGGGCGCAGCCGGCGCGCGGAAAAGACAGATAACGCAACGCGGAGATAAAAGCTTGCCGAAACAGAGAAAGAAAGAGACAGATAGATGTGTGGAAGTTTCTCTTTTTCTGCTGCCGCCTTGATTGTTGCAGAACGTTACACTAATTTCTAAAACAAAAGAAGCTACGACTAGTTTGTCAAGGGACAGTCGTAATTGAACGTGATAATCGTGCGCGTGCAGCTGTGATTTGAAAGTGAACTCTTTTGTTTGTAGTCGTGTGGCAGACGACCTTGAAGGTTGTATATGTGTATGTTACGTAATTCTGCTGCTGATAAGGGCTGTACAAACTTTCTACGGAAATAGAGATAAGTTTGAATTTCTGCAAACTTGACTTAATAGATAGAGTCAACATGAAAAATTCAATGCCATGACCAGGATTTGAACCACAGATCTCCTGGTTTCCGTCCAGTCGCTCTAATCCATTGAGCTACCATGGTCAACGTGCAGTCCGGATATTAAATTCTCCATTTGACTCGTATATTTCTGCTGTAGATCACTAGGGGCTCTCACATTCGAGATACACCACTTGTGCTGACTTACTATCTTAAGTACTTGAGTCCCAGGCTTCATCATTTAACTCTTATTATTTTAGTTAGCTTGTGGAAATTAATTATTTCTTAAATCTAGGCGTCTATGCACGTTGACCATGGTAGCTCAATGGATTAGAGCGACTGGACGGAAACTAGGAGATTCGTGGTTCAAATCCTGGCCATGGCATTGAATTTTTCATGATGACTCTATCTATCAAAGACCTTAGCTCTATACACGGCTAGTGTGAAGAAATGATTAATTTCCATCAATTAACTAAAATAATGTCACCCAATTATCGGGAAGCACAACAAACGACAGCTGAGTAAGGAACCAGAGGCCGCGCCACACCCACCCCATTTGTCTCCTGTCACTAACTGAAGGGATGATTAGGAGAGGGATTGCGGGCCACTGTGCCGTCTCTTTACCCTCCCTCTAGGTTCTCGAACGTGCGGGGTGTTTCGTCTAATCCGGAAACTTCTAGATTGGCCAGCTGGTCTTATATAAGCGACGCGCCGGGCCGGAGGAAGTCAGTGCTTGGCGAGCTGTGAGGAGCGCCCAGTGAGGGGACGGACTGTGTACGTGCGTCGGAGGAGTTTACGTAACTACGTGATTCACGGAAACCAGAGACTTCTAGAAGACAATGATATTCCTATAAAAAGGGCTTCAATGAGTGAGTCAGTCAGTTCCTGGCGAGCAGCGAAACAGCGGACGAGAATACTGTGTACGTGCGTCGGAGTAGTTTACGTAATTGCGAGTGCAAGTGGAATTCTAACGGACGAACTGGGGAATCGTAATTGTGTGCATTACGTAATTCTGTGTAATTGGCAAGTGTTGAACTGTAAGTCGGTGGAAATAAAGTACATTTTTGAGTGGTGCAATCGGACTTATCATTTCACGAACCTACAAAGTCACAATAATAAGAGTTAAATGATGAAGCCTGGGACTTAAGCACTTGCAATAGTAAGTCGCCACAAACGGTGTATCTCGGATGCAACAGTCCCTTGTGGTCTACCGGGAAAATATATTGAGTCAAATGGAGAATTTAATGTCACGACGGCACGTTGACCATGGTAGCTCAATGGGTTAGAGCGACTGGATGGAAACCAGGAGATCCGTGTTTCAAATCCTGGCCATGGCATTGAATGTTTCATGTTGACTCTTTTAAAAACCTTAGGTTATATACGGCTAGTGTGAAGAAATTATTAATTTCCATCAATTAACTAAAATTGACTTTAATTTTACGAATCCAATAAGTCACTCTTGGTGTCAGGAGTGGAACGTGACGATGGAAGCTGCATTGGCAAAGATTTTACAAGAGCTGAAAGAAATGAGAAGAGAGAATGACAACCTCGCTGCGAAAACATGAGCGGCAAATAACAACCTGGCCGCGGAGCTGAAAGAAATGAAGATGGCTAACCACATCGCCGCTGAGTTGAAGCAAATGAAGACAGCGAATGACAACCTGGCAGCGAAGTTGGAGACGACAACTCACTATGTCACAATATTCTCCATCCATTTAAGCTAGATCGACTAAGTCTTCCTCTTCCAGGTGGGTTTCATTTTAAACTTTTTTGGTTATCTTATCTTAGGCATTTCAGTGATTGTAGGCGTGGCTATCATAAGCAAGTTGACATAGGTAGTGCATGGTTTGCGGCTAAACATAACAGTTCATTTTGTTAAACTTAATTGGCATCAGATGCTGATAAATTGGTGTTTAAATAAGGTAGGTGTAATTATTGGATTAGAATGTCTTTGAAACACCTTCCCGAGTATAAAAATATTCCATTCTTTGAGGCTCGTTATTGGCGTTCTCAAGATTGAATGCCTCAAAGATCACTCAAATCTCGAACTAATCACCTGCCACTGCGACAATAAACAGCGATTAACTGCCTTCTTGCATTATGTAACCTACTCTAGCGATGTTTCTGCAACTGTTCTGGTGGCACAATCCGTAACTGAGGTTGCAAAAGTCATTAGTTCGGTTCCTACTATGTAGTTAATCTTTTTTCCTTCGTATTTTAATACGTAAATCCTAATAGGAAGAAATGATGTGATTCGTAGCTCAGAAAATGAAGCTGATTGGCCAGTGCAATAACACTATTGTGATTTAAAACATGTTTATGATGCCTGATGGGAGGGTGAGTCCTGCTGTAACACGTTCTCCCAACCTTAAAACAATTGATTTGTTTTTCTGGAGTCACCTCAAGTTTCCTGGTGTATCAAACACCTATTACCTCAGAAGAGCACCTAATTTTTCGAATAATAGCAGCATATGAAGTTATTCGACACAGCAGGAATTTTGGACAGAGTGCGACAGTCGAACCAAAGTCGCTGTCAACATTGCATTGAAAACGCAGGTCACCATTTCGAGAAATTCCTATAAACCTGACGTAAAGAGTTGCACTTACTTTTTATTTTATGTAAGTTCGTTCAGCCTTAAACCACCTCCCATTTAGACGTACATACAGCACGTGACAGTATTAAGTAGGACTCAACCTTTGTTGGAAAGAATAGTATCACAAAGTGAAATTAAAACGTAAAATGCATATATTTATATAACAATTAAAAGCTTAGACAAAATATTAAAAGCTAATGTCATAATCATTTCGCCAGAAAGATTGCTCCAACTCACCTCTTCATTTTCGTGTCTTGTGCATTCAAGTGGTATCATCATTAGCAGAGGCTACCTGGAACTTTAGAAACTTACAGCACTAACTTCCACATTTGAACCAACAGGCCTTAAGTCTCCTATCTCAAATTACTTGTTTAACATATTACGGTGCAGTTCATTAACACTCTGTATTTATAAAAAGGTTTATAATGTAAACACAGGTTCCTGTATCTACAGTTCAATCTTTCATTCTTCTCTTCCACTCTCTTCTATCCTTCCATAAAACTAATTACCTCATTGCTCTTTCAGTATTCTCCATTAATTTAAGTCTAGGTCAACCATGTCCTCCTCTTCCAAGTGGGTTCCGCTCTAAAACTCGTTTTGGTAATGTTATCTCAGGCATTCTGCGAGCACGCCCGTACCATCTACTGTTTATATCTTATAAAATTTAAAATTTAATTTTGAACTTTTATGAATCATCTTATCGCTTTGTTATAGATATTTTTCCACTTTAGAGTGTCTACTGGAGCTCTTGAAACAATCTATTTCGGTATATAATTTAAATTCAAATTCCTATTCAGTGTCTAAGTTTCATATATTGTCACGTCAACAGGCATAAAAGTTTCGGCACAAATAAGAAAACAGTCGACGGATAAAGTTTCATGGTAATAATGAGTCTTGCTAAGCAGTTAATGATAGCGCGGCTATTGTAAACAAGCGCCGGCAAGGTAAAGGACTTGCCGGCATAGATTAAGTTACGCTTTTGGAATGTGATAGAATATCTGGTGTTTTTATTCTTCCGGAAATTTTTGGGCTGATAGAGATTGTTCGAGTTCTGGTTTATTTTAGAACAATCTAGAATTACGAATTAGGTATTTAAGGACGTGACGGCTCGCAAAGTGAGTTAGTTGTAAAACAGTGTTGTGCACGAGAGACAGCTGGAAGTGTTGTTGTAACGAAAGCTAAGGATGTAATCTGCTGTCACTGTTTGTTAGTGTGATCGACCTTGGTAGACTGATAGTGTATGTAACGTAATGCTGCTGTAACACTGGTCGACAAAATTTAACTTTTTTTCTTTCACAAGAATTAAAATAACGGATTCTAAAAGTATTTTTTGTGCTGAATTCAAATATAATTACAGTTTTTCCCCATCGGGCAGGAGTTTTGTGTGATATTCATTTGAATTTTTTATAATATTCCCAAAAAATTGGAACTCCACTTGCCTTGGTACCTCTTCTCTATTGTAGAAATTTGCTGATGAAAACGATCACCGTGTTCATAGCTGACAGCTCCAAGGTGTTCGGGGAAGAAGTCCAAGTGAGAGTCCAAGAAGTGACTTTTTAAAGACATGTTGCATCCCATAGCTTTATAAGAATGCAGAAGATCAGCCACTATGTCACGATAGTTTTCTGCTTTATGGTTTCCAAGAAAATTGCAACATAAACTTTTGAAAGACTGCCAGGCTGCTTTCTCCAGTGGATTTAACAGTCCCTCGAAATGTTCATCAGGCATTAATGATCGGATTTGTGGTCCTATAAAAACTCCTTCTTTCAATTTAGCATCACTGACTTTGGGGAATTTCGATTTCAAGTACAAGAATCCATCAGAAAGTTTATCCATAGCTCTGACGAAATTTTTCATAACTCCTAACTTAATATGCAATGGAGGTAAAAATATTTTTTCAGACTTCACTAAAGGGACACATGCCACATTTTTCTGGCCAGGGATAAGAGATTCACGTTTTGGCCATGACTTTCTAACGTAGTGAGACTTCTTATCTCTGCTGTTCCACTCGCACAAAAAACAGCAAAATTTGGTGAACCCAAGTTGAAAACCAAGCAATAAAGCAATGACCTTTAAATCATCACAACTATTCCATTCATATTTTCCATCTAAAACTAGTTTCATATTTTCAAATGTCTCTTTCATATCAGCGGCGTGCGCTACCGGTATTGATGGAAGTTTATTGCCAATAAGTAGCAGCACAGCCTTCAAACTTACTTTAGAGGAATCTATGAACAATCGCCACTTATCTGACCGGTGTTGAAGCCCAAGAGTTTCCATAACTGAACAAATATTATTACAAAACACAATACCATTTTCTTCAGAGAAGTATACTTTGAAAACACTATGGCGGCTACGATATCTACTAATTCTTACATCTTTTTGGAGTAGATTCCACCCTTTGAGTCTGGAAGCTAAAACTTCCGCTTGCTGTTTAGACAGATTTAAATCGCGAATCAGGTCACTAAGGTCTTGCTGATTGGGAAAGTATGGTTCTGATGAACAGCTACTGGCTTCATATGTAAGATCATTTTTATTTTCATCTGAATCATTTGGAGTTTCAGTCATGTCAGAACCAGAGTTATCACTTAAGGTCGTATCTGAATATACTGGTACGAGGAACTCTTCACTGTGTAAGACAGGTCTCATTGCAGATTACAAATTCGGATACTTAACTGTATATTTTGTTTTAGATGTGATTCCTTTAATATTTGTCAAACAAAAATAACAGTCAGTTAAATGATCCTTCGGCTCCCTCCAAATCATGGGAATTCCAAATGGATATGATGTGTACCATTTTTCCACCCAGTCAGCAGTCTAACACACGAAACACGGCATGTATTTGGGGCCCAGCTCTTATCAAAATCACCAACTTAACAGCCAAAGTAAAGTTTATAACACTTCTTTACAAATGGAGTCAAATTTCGCCTATGAGACTTGAAGGTCAGCTCACCACAAATATAGCAGAATTTATCTGCATGATTTACACAATTTCTTGGCATGATGAAAAAATAAAGCACAGAAGTACAACATGCACAACATACACAATACACTTCTAAACAGAAAGGAAGGAAATATTTCACTACTCAACAATCTAACAGTCAGCTCAATACTGACACATCACAATGCCAAACTGGTCTGAAATCTCTAAATAACAACATTGAACAACAATGAACCTGCACAGTCATGTATTATTGCGCTTCAGCATGATATTGCAGATAATTTCAATAATACAGCTTGAGTAAAATAACTACATATGAGGTAACAGTTCCTATGACAGGTCAAAGAAAACGCTAAAATCATATTTTGAAAAGTAGCTTTTACAGAAAAACTAAGCCTGTTGGGAAAATTCTGACTACATATCTGAATTCAGGATGGAAAATGCCACTAGATTAACTATTCAGATCTCTTGTGAAAAAAACCTTGTCGACCAGTGATATTGGAAGACCTTCTTGAAAGTGTGGCTTTTCGTCATTGAAGATATGGAATCTTTACGTTTTGAGTTTTGTTGTAAAATCTTTCTTTATATTCAGGTGTTCCAAAAATTATTTCCTGTGGTATATCGACATTGGATTTTTTGATAAAATGCATCTGCTCCTCTACCTAATATGTATGTTCCTGGTACAGAAAGTATTAATTTAACCTTAAAGCAAACCCCGACCAAAATAAACCGGTGACTGCGAAGACAGCGGCACACAGTGGAAGACTCGTGCAACACAAGTACGCCTGGAGTGTCACAGATGGCGCGCAAGATTCAGTTGCAACGTATATATCAGTAGCTCTTGGTTATTAAGTTGATTTTTAATGCAATAATAAGTGATGTTTCCGATTTTGTGCAAAACACCTGCTGAATTTTAAATATAATAGAATGGAGATATATGCTTTGTAAAAATTTATATAAACCGTCAGAAGATATTGTGTTTTAAAACAAAAGGCTCTGGAATATAGAATAAATTCAACAAATTCAGCTCCATTTTTGTTTGTATATCACTTGAATTTAACGCTCTTCGGAATTTTTAATTTGTGAATAAAGTTTTGTTCCACACTTGAGTTCTAAATCCATTAAACAGCCGACAAAAATTAAAAATTGTCTGACGTCTTTCCAAATGGGGTTCTTGACGTCGTTTTGTTGTTTAGCAATACTCGATATGCACCATTTCACAGTACACATGCGTCGCATTAGAGATATCCTGATTAACTTGTATTTAAATTTATAATCAATCAAGTAGCTGGCGGCTGACTGAGGCTCAGCACGATCTGTGTCATTCGTGTACCTGTCCTACACGGACTTAACCATTTAATGACAGGATATGTAGGGTTTTGAAGGGTGGTTGTTTTAAGTTTAGGTGGATGAAAAGAAGGGAGGTAGCCGTAGTTCCTCATGGCAGCCAAAGTTTGTAATTGTAAACATTTGCTCGTATGTAGTACTCAACATTTACACAATTTATGATTCTGTTAGCATTATCTTCCATATCTCTGTTATTAATATTATTACGCACCCAAAATTATTGAAACTGGAACAGTTTGAATAAAAAAGAATTCAGAATGAAGAATACTTAACAGAAATTTTATTTTTCATGAAATATCTTAAACATGTAGTATCATTAACCAAATACATACACATTAATTACGTTATCATTGTTTATATAGTTATTACAGACTATTTTTACAAAATGTTACTTTTCTACCTGTTTCTAGCTATTCAAGGTTGTTTTGCTTCAGTTCACGGAGAAACAAAAGAGTAAAGCCACAAGCTGGTTGGAACTTCTAATACTATACTGTGTGCATAGTATAAAAACAAACAAAAGAATCATGACCTACCATTTTAAAGACATACATAGCAAAATATTGGTAAAGTAAACCAAAAACAAGAACATCGAAGTGCGTAATAGTACAAATAATTAACTGCCGATGAATAATTTTTCAACAACTTAATGTAAAGATATTGAGCGCTGTTTGTGAAAGTATTGTTCTCACATTGAGAGCTTTGGAATACAGAGTAACTTCACCTTACATCGATAATAAACGAATTTATAGGCAACATATCTGGCAAGAAATGTAAAATTATTTTGAGGGACAAATGTTAATATATAGATGTTAGGAGCTATGGTGGATAAACTAGTAGGAAGGTCACAAACTGCCTCAATTCAAGGGCTTTCAAGTTGCGAATATAATTTAGGGCAAATTATCCGGAAAAGATATCTTTATGAGGAGTCCGGGCTCACCTATTGCATAGATTCAATATTATACGACCTATTTAACAATATACATGAAATGCATTTTAATTTACTTTCTCCAACGTTAAGTCATATCGCACGATGAGTGAAATGTGTTCAAATGAGTACAGGGTACATAGAGCTTAGAGTTACCAGACATTCATCTTTCAGGATAAGATAAAACCTCCAACGTTAAGTCATATCGGAAGATGTATGAAATGATGTCCAAATGAGTACAGGGTACATAGAGCTTAGGGTTACCAGACATTCATCTTTCAGGATAAGAGAAAACCTCCAACGTTAAGTCATATCGGACGATGAAGGAAATGATGTTCAAATGAGTACAGGGTACATAGAGCTTAGAGTTACCAGACATTCATCTTTCAGGATAAGAGAAAACCTCCAACGTTAAGTCATATCGGACGATGAATGAAATGATGCTCAAATGAGTACAGGGTACATAGAGCTTAGAGTTACCAGACATTCATCTTTCAGGATAAGAGAAAACCTCCAGCGTTAAGTCATATCGGACGATGAATGAAATGATGTTCAAATGAGTACAGGGTACATAGAGCTTATACTTACCAGACATTCATCTTTCAGGATAAGAGAAAACCTCCAACGTTAAGTCATATCGGACGATGAATGAAATGATGTTCAAATGAGTACAGGGTACATACAGCTAAGAGTTAGCAGACATTCATCTTTCAGGATAAGGTAAAACCTCCAACGTTAAGTCATATCTGACGATGAATGAAATGATGTTTAAATTAGTACAGGATACATAAAGCTTAGAGTTACCAGACATTCATCTTTCAGTATAAGAGAAAACTTCCAACGTTAAGTCATATCGGACGATGAATGAAATGATGTTCAAATGAGTACAGGGTACATGCAGCTTAGAGTTATCAGACATTCATCTTTCAGGATAAGAGAAAACCTCCAACGTTAAGTCATATCGGACGATGAATGAAATGATGTTCAAATGAGTACAGGTTCCATAGAGCTTAGAGTTACCAGACATTCATCTTTCAGGATAAGGGAGAACCTCCAACGTTAAGTCATATCAGACGATGAATGAAATGATGTTCAAATGAGTACAGGGTACATATAGCTTAGAGTTACCAGATATTTATCTTTCAGGATAAGGTAAATCCTCCAACGTTAAGTCATATCGGACGATGAATGAAATGATGTTTAAATGAGTACAGGATACATATAGCTTAGAGTTACCAGATATTTATCTTTAAGGATAAGGGAGAACCTCCAACGTTAAGTCATATCGGACGATGAATGAAATGATGTTCAAATGAGTACAGGGTACATAGAGCTTACAGTTACTAGACATTCATCTTTAAGGATAAGGTAAAACCTCCAACGTTAAGTCATATCGGACGATGAATGAAATGATGCTCAAGTGAGTACAGGGTACATAGAGCTTAGAGTTACCAGATATTCATCTTTCAGGATAAGAGAAAACCTCCAACGCTAAGTTATATCGGACGATGAATGAAATGATGTTGAAATGAGTACAGGGTACATAGAGCTTACAGTTACCAGACATTCATCTTTCAGGATAAGAGAAAACCTCCAACGTTAAGTCATATCGGACGATGAATGAAATGATGTTCAAATGAGTACAGGGTACATAGAGCTTAGAGTTACCAGACATTCATCTTTCAGGATAAGAGAAAACCTCCAACGTTGTCATATCGGACGATGAATGAAATGATGCTCAAATGAGTACAGGGTACATAGAGCTTATAGTTACCAGACATTCATCTTTCAGGATAAGAGAAAACCTCCAACGTTAAGTTATATCGGACGATGAATGAAATGATGTTCAAATGAGTACAGGGTACATAGAGCTTACAGTTACCAGACATTCATCTTTCAGGATAAGAGAAAACCTCCAACGTTAAGTTATATCGGATGATGAATGAAATGATGTTCAAATGAGTACAGGGTACATAGAGCTTACAGTTACCAGACATTCATCTTTCAGGATAAGAGAAAACCTCCAACGTTGTCATATCGGATGATGAATGAAATGAAGTTTAAATGAGTACAGGATACATAGAGTTTAGAGTTACCAGACATTCATCTTTCAGGATAAGGGAAAACCTCCAACGTTAAGTCATATCGGACGATGAATTAAATGAAGTTTAAATGAGTACAGGATACATAGAGTTTAGAGATACCAGACATTCATCTTTCAGGATAAGGGAAAAACTCCAACCTTAAGTCATATCGGACGATTAATTAAATGAAGTTTAAATGAGTACAGGATACATAGAGTTTAGAGTTACCAGACATTCATCTTTCAGGATAAGGGAAAACCTCCAACGTTAAGTCATATCGGACGATGAATTAAATGAAGTTTAAATGAGTACAGGATACATAGAGTTTAGAGTTACCAGACATTCATCTTTCAGGATAAGGGAAAAACTCCAACCTTAAGTCATATCGGAAGATGTATGAAATGATTTTCAAATGAGTACAGGGTACATAGAGCTTAGGGTTACCAGACATTCATCTTTCAGGATAAGAGAAAACCTCCAACGTTAAGTCATATCGGACGATGAAGGAAATGATGTTCAAATGAGTACAGGGTACATAGAGCTTAGAGTTACCAGACATTCATCTTTCAGGATAAGAGAAAACCTCCAACGTTAAATCATATCGGACGATGAATGAAATGATGCTCAAATGAGTACAGGGTACATAGAGCTTAGAGTTACCAGACATTCATCTTTCAGGATAAGAGAAAACCTCCAGCGTTAAGTCATATCGGACGATGAATGAAATGATGTTCAAATGAGTACAGGGTACATAGAGCTTATACTTACCAGACATTCATCTTTCAGGATAAGAGAAAACCTCCAACGTTAAGTCATATCGGACGATGAATGAAATGATGTTCAAATGAGTACAGGGTACATACAGCTAAGAGTTAGCAGACATTCATCTTTCAGGATAAGGTAAAACCTCCAACGTCAAGTCATATCTGACGATGAATGAAATGATGTTTAAATTAGTACAGGATACATAAAGCTTAGAGTTACCAGACATTCATCTTTCAGTATAAGAGAAAACTTCCAACGTTAAGTCATATCGGACGATGAATGAAATGATGTTCAAATGAGTACAGGGTACATGCAGCTTAGAGTTATCAGACATTCATCTTTCAGGATAAGAGAAAACCTCCAACGTTAAGTCATATCGGACGATGAATGAAATGATGTTCAAATGAGTACAGGTTCCATAGAGCTTAGAGTTACCAGACATTCATCTTTCAGGATAAGGGAGAACCTCCAACGTTAAGTCATATCAGACGATGAATGAAATGATGTTCAAATGAGTACAGGGTACATATAGCTTAGAGTTACCAGATATTTATCTTTCAGGATAAGGTAAATCCTCCAACGTTAAGTCTTATCGGACGATGAATGAAATGATGTTTAAATGAGTACAGGATACATATAGCTTAGAGTTACCAGATATTCATCTTTAAGGATAAGGGAGAACCTCCAACGTTAAGTCATATCGGACGATGAATGAAATGATGTTCAAATGAGTACAGGGTACATAGAGCTTACAGTTACTAGACATTCATCTTTAAGGATAAGGTAAAACCTCCAACGTTAAGTCATATCGGACGATGAATGAAATGATGCTCAAGTGAGTACAGGGTACATAGAGCTTAGAGTTACCAGATATTCATCTTTCAGGATAAGAGAAAACCTCCAACGCTAAGTGTTATCGGACGATGAATGAAATGATGTTGAAATGAGTACAGGGTACATAGAGCTTACAGTTACCAGACATTCATCTTTCAGGATAAGAGAAAACCTCCAACGTTAAGTCATATCGGACGATGAATGAAATGATGTTCAAATGAGTACAGGGTACATAGAGCTTAGAGTTACCAGACATTCATCTTTCAGGATAAGAGAAAACCTCCAACGTTGTCATATCGGACGATGAATGAAATGATGCTCAAATGAGTACAGGGTACATAGAGCTTATAGTTACCAGACATTCATCTTTCAGGATAAGAGAAAACCTCCAACGTTAAGTTATATCGGACGATGAATGAAATGATGTTCAAATGAGTACAGGGTACATAGAGCTTACAGTTACCAGACATTCATCTTTCAGGATAAGAGAAAACCTCCAACGTTAAGTTATATCGGATGATGAATGAAATGATGTTCAAATGAAAACAGGGTACATAGAGCTTACAGTTACCAGACATTCATCTTTCAGGATAAGAGAAAACCTCCAACGTTGTCATATCGGATGATGAATGAAATGAAGTTTAAATGAGTACAGGATACATAGAGTTTAGAGTTACCAGACATTCATCTTTCAGGATAAGGGAAAACCTCCAACCTTAAGTCATATCGGATGATGAATTAAATGAAGTTTAAATGAGTACAGGATACATAGAGTTTAGAGTTACCAGACATTCATCTTTCAGCATAAGGGAAAAACTCCAACCTTAAGTCATATCGGACGATTAATTAAATGAAGTTTAAATGAGTACAGGATACATAGAGTTTAGAGTTACCAGACATTCATCTTTCAGGATAAGGGAAAACCTCCAACGTTAAGTCATATCGGACGATGAATTAAATGAAGTTTAAATGAGTACAGGATACATAGAGTTTAGAGTTACCAGACATTCATCTTTCAGGATAAGGGAAAAACTCCAACCTTAAGTCATATCGGACGATTAATTAAATGAAGTTTAAATGAGTACAGGATACAAAGAGTTTAGAGTTTCCAGACATTCATCTTTCAGGATAGGGGAAAACCTCCAACGTTAAGTCACATCGGACGATAAATGAAATGAAGTTTAAATGAGTACAGGATACATAGAGTTTAGAGTTACCAGACATTCATCTTTCAGGATAAGGGAAAACCTCCAACGTTAAGTCATATCGGACGATAAATGAAATGAAGTTTAAATGAGTACAGGATACATAGAGTTTAGAGTTACCAGACATGCATCTTTCAGAATAAGGGAAAACCTCCAACGTTAAGTCATATCGGACGATGTATGAAATGATGTTCAAATGAGTGCAGGGTACACAGAGCTTAAAGTTAACAGACATTCATCTTTCAGGAGAAGAGAGGCGGTGTGTCTGTGTGCTTACATTGAGCTGACTGGCGCTTCGTTTCAGGTTTCAAAAATGGCATCCACGTCTCATCCATTGACACAATCGATTGAAAGAAACCTCCTTTGATGCCGTCATCACGCGTCAACATCGCCTGACAATTTGCCAGATGCGCAACCTTGTGATCATCCGTCAGCATTTGTGGCACCCACCTGGAATTCCCATTTTTAGAACTTCATGCAGGATTATGTGCACAGATACCACTTAAATGTCAATTTTGCTGGCAATGTCTACAACGCTGATGTTCTGCCTTTATTGAACTGTCACACCCAGGAACGTACATTAGACACATCCATGGTACTATCACCACAAGCCTCACTCAACTGGCTTGGTTTGTTGTCACACGATGTTCTGCCTTCATTGAACTGTCGCACCCAGGACGTACATTAGACACATCCATGGTACCATCACCACATGCCTCACTTAACTGTCTTGGTTTGTTGTCACACGATGTTCTGCCTTCATTGAACTGTCATACCCAGGAACATACATTAGACACATCCATGGTACTATCACCACATGCCTCTCTTAACTGTCTTGGTTTGTTGTCACACGATGTTCTGCCTTCATTGAACTGTCGCACCCAGGAACGTACATTAGACACTTCCATGGTACTATCACCACAAGCCTCACTCAACTGGCTTGGTTTGTTGTCACACGATGTTCTGCCTTCATTGAACTGTCGCACCCAGGAACATACATTAGACACATCCATGGTACTATCACCACAAGCCTCACTCAACTGGCTTGGTTTGTTGTCACACGATGTTCTGCCTTCATTGAACTGTCGCACCCAGGAACGTACATTAGACACTTCCATGGTACTATCACCACAAGCCTCACTCAACTGGCTTGGTTTGTTGTCACACGATGTTCTGCCTTCATTGAACTGTCGCACCCAGGAACGTACATTAGACACTTCCATGGTACTATCACCACAAGCCTCACTCAACTGGCTTGGTTTGTTGTCACACGATGTTCTGCCTTCATTGAACTGTCGCACCCAGGAACGTACATTAGACACTTCCATGGTACTATCACCACAAGCCTCACTCAACTGGCTTGGTTTGTTGTCACACGATGTTCTGCCTTCATTGAACTGTCGCACCCAGGAACGTACATTAGACACATCCATGGTACCATCACCACATGCCTCACTTAACTGTCTTGGTTTGTTGTCACACGATGTTCTGCCTTCATTGAACTGTCGCACCCAGGACGTACATTAGACACATCCATGGTACTATCACCACATGCCTCTCTTAACTGTCTTGGTTTGTTGTCACACGATGTTCTGCCTTCATTGAACTGTCGCACCCAGGAACGTACATTAGACACTTCCATGGTACTATCACCACATGCCTCTCTTAACTGTCTTGGTTTGTTGTCACACGATGTTCTGCCTTCATTGAACTGTCGCACCCAGGAACGTACATTAGACACTTCCATGGTACCATCACTACATGCCTCACTCAACTGGCGAGGAATTTCAATAGGTGTCACACCACGAAGATGTAGAAAACGAATGATTACACGCTGTTCCTGCAATAAAAACGTCGCTATTTTAATTATCAAAAACAGTCCTAACTCTCTTTGCTGCCACTACAGTTCTATGCACAGTACAGTGCTGCCACCTCTGTAGCGCATTCACAAAGCGTCCGCGTGTATTTAAAAAGAAAACAGAATTTCCTATTTTGTCCGAGTGTTATAATTTGAATGCACTCGTAATTTGGACGCCCGTAACATCATTTACTAATGAATCATTGACTATGTTATCTTTTTGTTAAACCATTATCTAGTGACGTGCAACACACTAAAGTAAACGCCAGCTGCTACGTCAACATGTTGAAAAGTCAATATTTGAACTCAACATTTTGTATGTGGGTCCCAGAGGTCCAAACATGTCAAGATCTTCTCCGCTATAGATTTAATTTCACTAATGCACTAAATACAAGGTTAGTACAATATTGATCTGTTAATAAACAGCCTTCTCTTCAGTAATGATCATTACCAGGATATTCTTCTTCCGTTTAGGTTTCAAACAGGGAATACTTTGACTATGCGGCGTCCAAATGTAATTCCTGTCGAGACCAAGAACCTAGCAGACATTCCGAAGGATGATACAAATCAACAAGACATCTACTGGGCGGCGAAACCCTTGCTATTTATCGCCAGTGTTTTTGGTCTTGCTTCGTTTAGTTGTCATGGTAACCATATTAGGTACTTCTTACTTCTTCTATGGGGAACTGTAGCCACTGTTGGGATTTGTTTAAAGTTTTTGGAGGAACAACCAGAGGAAAGGTTCTCTGTCACAATTAAAGTTGCGTTAATATCAAAAATCACGTCAATATTATCAATGATCGTGTTTTGTGGTATACTGAAGCGAGATAACATCTCAAAATTTCTAGAAACTATATCTCAGTTTGATATCCTTCTGCGAGCAGACCACGAGTACCGCCGAGCCAGAATATATTTCTACATAATGATGGGAATTTCTGTGTTTAATACTACAGTCTTTTACGTCTCTTACATGATTATACTTTGCAACAAAGACTCGTGTTTCATTTTCAGAACAGCCACTTGTTTCATACATTTGTGGATCAACATGATGCTGAAGCAGTTTATTTGTTTAGTACTAGTCCTGAGACAGAAGTATTGTCTCATTAATAACCGATTACTGGCAGTGTCAGTTAACGAAACCTCCATGACACAGGTGAATCAACTTCGAGAAGGTTATTTTTTGCTGTACGATGCTACCAACCTTGTGAAGGAATACATGTCTCTCCCAGTGGCTTCAGCCTTATGGTGGATAACCTCGGTGATTCTAAATTTCTACAACACAGTGATACTGAAAAACTACAGAATGACCCGAGCTGAGTGTGTCATCACTATGTTTTATATGGTAATAATGTGTCTCAATTTATTGGCAGTGCATTTAGTGTGCCATATCACTTCTTTTGTTTCCAAAGATACAGACATATATCTAAGAAAGATGATAGTGTCCAATCAGGAAAATAAACAGTTGATTAAAACAATTGAAAAGTTCATCATTGATGTGCAGATATTCCGTTTCGATTTCAGTGTATATGACATCTTCAGCATTGACATGAAGTACTTTTTCTTTCTGGTAAGTGTGATGTTGACGTATGCCTTAGTTCTGGCACAGTTTGTGCTACGTCCTTGTTAAAAGTAAATTCTAACCAGTCAAATAAACAATTTGCAAAGGATCCCCAGAGTTCATTAGTGGCCTACTAGATATTCTGCTTAAAGTTCACCGTGTGCATACTTTTTCTTAAAAGTACTTTTGCTCTCTAGCAATTCTGATATTGTTGTTCTGATACTTGTCCAAGAAATGCAAAATATCCGAGACAATTGAATAAGTGGCTGAAGTCGTCAAAATGTTCAAGTTATACACACTGTCTATGAAAATTGCAACATCGTGAAGGAATGTTTCGAATGAATCTATACTTGGTGGTTGAGTAAACGAGTGTTCAAGCAATAGATTAGGATTGCAGAGCGATGGGATACACGGAGGCCAAGCAGGGCCCTGTCTTGTCTGTTCGATGTTGCACCAAGTGTAGTCAGTGTAGATCTATCAAACAAGTGGCGAGTACTACTGTTTCGCAGACGACAATGAGTCTGAGTTCGAAAGGGGAAGAATGGTCGACCTCTGGAAAGCGGGTTTGTCATTCCGTGACATTTTGACTCTTGCAGGACATGCTGCTACGACAGTAATGCTTATGTGGAAGAAGTGTATAGAAGTTCGTGCGTAGCGAAAGGAAAGTACTGGAACACTCCAGATGACCACCATCTTATCCGCATGGTCATAACAGACCTCAAAGCTTTATCTACAGTGTTGGCACAACAATCGGACAGGTATAATGAACCTGTCTGTATGGAGGATTCATCGTCGTCTGTTGCGAATTGGCCTGGTTGCACATATGCCATTACATCAGCCTCCATTGTCCATAAATTACAAGCACCTCCGCTGTCCACCTTGGTAGCGCAGGTGATAGCGTGCATACTCACGTTCAAGGGATCCTGAGTTCGAACCTCGGTCAGGATGAGTTGCTTGGATTAGGTTTCTCAGGGTTTTGCCTTATACTGGAAGAGGAATGTAGGTTAACTGCACGCTCTATGGACCCTGGGCACATTTGAGCATCATATGACCTATTTCATTCATCGTCCGATATGACAACTTTGTAGGACATAAATTTAAAAGAAAAGGAAAAGAAAAGCACCATCAATGCAATGGGCATGTGAACGCCATCTCTAAAGATATGTATTCTTTTCGAACGACTCCAGTTTCAACCTATCCATCAGTAATGGCTGCATCCATGTTGCGCAATTAGCGCAATCTTGAGGTCTATATTGTGGAGCTACAAAGCGTACAGACACCAGGTGTGATGGTTTGGGTACTACAACTGATTTCACTCCCTACTAATTAAGGGTACTTTGAACAGCAGCCGGTACTTGAGGGAGACAGTAGAGTTCCTGCCCCAGTTTCACGCATCTCCTTAGGTCAGCAGGACAATGCCTGGCCCCATATACGAGTACATTGCTTCCCTGGCCTACAGGTTCACTTGACATGTCGTCCATTAAATATGTCTAGGATATGATTGGACGTTCATCACGTATGCATGGTTATGTCTCCTTCATATACTTGTAAAATCGGGCTATGACTTATTGTAGTATTGTTCATTAGTCCATTTTTCTTCTCTCTCTGTCTCTCTTTTTTTTATAAGAGTCAATCAGTACGGCAGCCTTCACATCCCAAAAAGTGTTGGTTGTTTGGTTTCAGAGAGTAATGATCAGACATCGGAGCCCCTATACCTTTAAAGGGATATGAAGTTTACGAGTCTCGCAGTATATAACTACTGACGTCAGTTCCGGGGACAACACTCAGGGATAGTCCGGTTCGCAGCACGCAGCTTTAGATTTATGACAACTACTGCTCGCCACGCAGGTAGATCTGTCTTCCAGGGAATGCAAAAAATTTCGTTCGACAACCAGCAGAATCATATCATGGACGTTTTCTGTGACTTACTCCGTAAACACGTCAGCCGAGCGTCCCGGCTGATCTTCATCAAAAACGGATGAGTTTATAGACACTGAACCAGCATCTGTCGTAGATGGCAACTAACTGAAAAGTTTGCCAAATCCATACTAACCTATGTATCGTATTAAACCACGCTTGTACATATTTCCTCTGCTAACTGTGTGGTTTAGAAAGTGAAACTTAACTGATAGTTTACATAAGGGATGTGAAAATTAACTATAGTGTGTAGAGAACTTAAGGTGAGTATAACACATCAGACCTTTTAGTGTGTTTATATTGTCTGTGAACTTAATAAATGTTTAAAACTTATTGGAAAAGTGTTCCATTTCTCTATTTGACTTTAAGAATAAAATGTCCATCACATTTAAATTCCGTCTAAGCCATAGTTCATCCAAAGAAAGGTGGATGGTTCGAAAATCAGTGATTATTGAGTTGCTGAATGCTTCTTAATTATTCTCAAGGGCTTATTCACTTTAAACGTGGCCTATTGCCAAACTAATTACATTAGTTGTCAGTTGCAAGCTATTTCTATTGTAGTTTCTAACTACTTTGTGCCAGCTGGGTATTTTTATTCTGTTCTGAGATAATATTATATAATTCATTTATAATATCCAGACTCGAATATGCTTCACTAGTATGGAGTCCTTATAACGCCAAATTTATTAAACTTAGGGAAGTTATTCAGCACAAATTTCTAAGGTATGTGTTTTTCAAAACTTATTATTTTCCTAAGTTCATATCATATAATTCATTGCTTTATTTATTCGACTGAAGAAGTCTATCACATAGAAGAAATTGTCCGTTATTGCTTTTCCTTTACAAATTACTTCATAATATGATACATGAACCTAACCTAAGACAATACGTTTTTATGTACTAAATGTTGCACCTGATAAATTTCGTAATATTTTGCTTCCTCAGAAGGTTAATCCTGATTCCTATAAATACTCACCTATGCATAGAATGCAGTCATTATACAATAAATTACATCCCTTAAACATTGATATATTTAGTATGAAAATTAGAAACTTTACTTTTATCCTGTGATTATTTATTACCAAACAGTAGAATGATTGACTTGCGCCCGGTTGCATAAAAATCACTAACTGCAGCCATTTATAATCCAAAGATCAAAACTGAACCAAGTTTAAGAACCCGCGTGGGTTGTAGATAAGATGAACGTCGTTCAGTACTGATACGAGATCACAAAAACAAATGCCGCAAGATCGCCAAACATGTTGCAACTTTCGTGTTGTATTGAAAGGATTCGAGAATTATTGGAACTATTCGACTCTGTTTAATTCAAGTCCACAGAGTAGCCAATCTAGACATAACAAAAACTAAATAAATCTTTCGCTCTATGGTTATTTGCCCTAGAAATAATGTTATTTTAAATAAACAGTATAAGAATTTACTCCATAATGAAACATTATTTATCAAAAGTTAATTATTTTACTTATTTTATTTATTTATTTATTTATTTATTTATTTATTTATTTATTTATTTATTTATTTATTTATTTATTTATTTATTTATTTATTTATTTATTTATTTATTTATTTATTTATTTATTTATTTATTTATTTATTTATTTATTTATTTATTTATTTATTTATTTATTTATTTATTTATTTATTTATTTATTTATTTATTTATTTATTTATTTATTTATTTATTTATTTATTTATTTATTTATTTATTTATTTATTTATTTATTTATTTATTTATTTATTTATTTATTTATTTATTTATTTATTTATTTATTTATTTATTTATTTATTTATTTATTTATTTATTTATTTATTTATTTATTTATTTATTTATTTATTTATTTATTTATTTATTCATTCATTCATTCATTCATTCATTCATTCATTCATTCACTCACTCACTCACTCACTCACTCACTCACTCACTCACTCACTCACTCACTCACTCACTCACTCACTCACTCACTTATTTATTTATTTATTTATTTATTTATTTATTCAGCATTTAATTTCTGTACAGAAATATTTGCTTTCTCAAGATACAGTACAAACAATACAAACTAGAAATTCAGAAAATACAGAATTAATTCTGCATGCAATAATGAGATTAAATTGTATCAATGTCAACAAATACAGAAAACTTACATGAATTGTCAACCATTAGTATCATAAAATTATTCTCATGTAATCATTTACTCTACTTAATCTGGTGTCTAAAATATTCAAAGAACTCTTGAGTACTATAGAAGCACTGATTTATTAAAAATGATTTCACATCTCCTCTGAATCTTTTCTTATCATTGTTTCTTATTTTCTTTAAGATTAAGTTGTACATGTGAACCCCTTTATGAAGTAATGAGTTCAGTTTTTTATTTGATCTTGATCCCAGTATATGTAATTTAGTATTATTCCTAGTATAATGTTCATGAATAGTGTTATTTGTTTGAAAATATTGTATGTTGTTGTTTATAAAGCATACGGTTTCTAAGATATACAGACATGGCAGAGTTAGTATATTATTTTCCTTAAAATATTTCATACAATGAGTCCCTTTACTTAGATTAAACATTCTTCTTATTATTTTCTTTTGTGTTACAAATAAATCTTTTATTTCGGTAGCTGATCCCCAGATAAAGATACCATATGCAAGATAAGACTGCACATATGAATAGTAAATCAGCTTTAATGTTTGTGTATTACAAATTTTCCTTAGCACTGATATTATGTAGTGGGCTTTATTAATTTTTGCAGTAATATACTGAATATGCGGCTTCCAGCTTAAAAATTTGTCAATAATTACCCCCAAAAATTTTGTTTCATTGGTATATTGTATTACCTCATTGCCAAAAGCGATTACAGGAGCTATATTAGCTTCATTTCTATTTGATAGTGAAATATGCATACTTTGTGTCTTTTTAATATTAAGTAGTAATTTATTATTAGTTAGCCAATCCATCATATTTGTCATCACAGTATTAGCATAATGTTGCAATTCAGAACTATTGCAGCCTCTGATTATTATATTAGTATCGTCAGCATATAGAATAGTTTCTGCATGGGGAATATTAAGTGGAAGGTCATTAATATATACTAAAAAAGGCAGTGGTCCCAGGATAGAACCCTGTGGAACCCCACATCTCACAATTTCAATATTGGAATTAATATTATGTCCATTTAATTCATTATTAACTACAGTATACTGTCTTCTACCCTCAAGGTAGGATTCAAACCAATTATGAGATACCCCTAACCATAGGCTTCAAGTTTGGATAATAGAATATTATGGTCAACCAAATCAAATGCCTTAGACAAATCCAGAAAAATCCCAATAGTATAATTATTTGCCTCAAACCCTTCTAATGTTTGTTTCATAAAGGAGTATAGTGCATTAGAAATTGATTTATTTTTCCTAAATCCAGTTTGTTTATCACTGAATACATATTTTTCAAGAAAAGGAGATATCCTGTTGAACATAACAGTTTCCAAGATTTTTTAAAACCCCGATTGAACTGAAATGGGTTTATAATTATCAACATATTTTGTATCTCCCTTCTTAAATACTGGTACAACTTTTATTAATTTTAAGACATTAGGAAATTTGCCTGTTGATATAGAACAATTACATATATCCATTAATGTTTCTACTATATATTCTTTGCAAGATTTGATTATACACTCTGGTACGTCATCAAATCCAGCAGAGAATGTGTTCTTTTTTTAATGTATTATTTTAAGAATCTCCTCACAAGTTACTGGTTTGAGAAATACACTTTTATCGTTTCTGATTAATTTGATAGGAGTATTTTTCGCTTAATTTATCTCCATTATATGCCCAATGTACATCTTTTTCATTTTCGTCTGTTTACAATACTGTGAGTTGGAAAATAAAAACAAAATATGGAAGATAAAGAAGTTTTAAGTTGCAAATTATTATACTTGTATATAAAAAAATGGAAGTTCAAGAAAAAGAGAAGATGGGTTCCGCTAACTTTAAATCTCACATAACACTTCTTATTTCACCCTTTTCCATAGACATCCTGATGAAATGAGATCTTAAAGCTGAATTTCCTTTGTAACTTTGTGTATTGTTCTAAACGCAGTCCCTTTATTTATATTAAATATATCCCCAATCACCATTTGGAAGCTTTCAGTTGCATAGAACAGTAATGTGAGCAGGATCATAGATATTGGATTGAGTACATAATTCCTCAGAGTTTGTGTTCTTAGCTGTGCATGTACCCTATGCTCCAGTTCTTCAACTACATGCTTTGATAGTCGAAATCTCATTTTGAATTTTCTGTCATTTAGTTCTGAGATGGGATTTCCTCTATGTTGGAAAACACCAGAAGACCTTTCAAATTGAACATTCCAATCATTAGATACATCAGAGTAACCTGAATTCTGAAAATAATACAAATGTATAGGTTATGAACACAAACAATGCATCTTTAACATACATTTGTGAAATAAAGAGGCTAATTATTTATGCGAGTAACCACAAAAAATGCTTTATTTACTATTTATTTAAAGCTGCACTACTTATTTATTCTCAGAAACTATTTTGTAAACTCTGCAGTTCTGCTGATCCAAGTTCAATCAAGTTAAGTGGAGGAAATTCACCAGTTAGGTTTGATCTTAGATCAAGAGGCCATGAACTTAGGTCAATGTTTATACAACCAAAATTCTAAGTTAAGCTTGACCGAAGATCATTTTCATGTGCTTGAACTTTGATTATCTTTTATGCAATCGGGTCTTACTGTACATATGAACCAATGTTGCTAACTTGTTTGTGTTTGTTTTTGTTTTCTTATCATTTATTCTAAAATTAATTTTGTGTTGTTTTTATACAGTTTGTTCATATTGTAACTTTATAGTAAACATTGTAATTGGGGAAACCTGTAATGTTCACATTGAATAAATAAAAAGTAAAGTCGACAGAGTAGAACAGTCAGATTAACAGAATATTAAAAGAAAAATAGCTTAGAAAAGCCAGTCAAATTCCACATAAAAAACGTGATGGGAATTAGAGAAGTTGTAAGATACAAAAGCTAGTGCCGAAAAGGATCCCCACTGCAAATAAAAATGGTTTAGATCTGCACTGTAAAATCACTTCTGAATTTCTAATTTCCTACTGTTTACCTGATAATAAATAAAGCAATTATTGCACTGTATATCAAGGCGGGGATATAAGTACTACATTCGCAAAGAAGGATGAGATCAAAGTACCATACAGGTGGCCAGAACATATCACAAGATTGTAGTACATATAACTGTGAGGTCTACCCGAAAGTCACAAGACTCCGGCCTCCATCACCCGGGAGACGATGGAGGACTCCAGGGTTCTTTCCATACAGCAATGCCTGGAGTCTAAAAAGCCCCCATCATCAAACGGGTGGAAGTGGATACGCTACTTGCGCGCGTCAACCCCACAGGGAAGACTTCCGAAAACCTCAGTAGGGCCGCCTAGTTATCTAGCACACCTACTAGCTCTGTAGGCTAGTACACGGGACTTATGAGACAACCCTCTACCCCGTCCGGGCGGCCAAGACCTCGCCGGAGGTATCCGATCTCCCGCGGGTGTCGAGAACACACTGCCCCCTCAAGTCCAACCCAGTCCAAACAACTCCCATTCAGGGAGGGGCTCGGCAGTTCGGCCAGAGTTTCCTCTGGTAATGTCAGAGGTACCACGAGCGCTCAGGGTTCGCAGCTCTCGCACCACGGCAGCTGAAGGGGACGGATCCCCTACCCTACAACCATGGTGGGTCACAAACAGGTGTAGGCAGTTTCTTCAGCCCCACAAATTTCCAGGTCGCCATAAAAGACCCAGCACAGGTCCGGCGAGTAAGGAAGGCCGGCTGGTCGACCATAGCGCCTCCTCTCCCCCCCCCCCAGCCTAACACCGTATTTCCAGAACGCGACTCCACAGTCGACTTTGCTGGCACTTGATACCTCCAAACGGCCGATGTGAGATAAATGTTCATTCGCTCAGGAAACCCCTGAAAATCCCGAGGACGGGAAGGTTGGCAGTGGGAGTAGAACCCGCGAACATTCTCACCTGAGTTATCATTTGACATGAACATGTATTAAACATTTGTTATTTTAGAGCCGTTTTTGATAAAATCAAAATTTACAAGAGAAAAATCGGAATGTAGAAAATCTGGGTGAGAGGCTTTGCTTGGAAACCTTCGTGTCGCATCTTTCAAGGTACTTTTGGTACTTCACCGACTTTGTTTAGTTCACAGGCGCATCGACAGAGAGGTAGCCATTTACAGATAACTTTCGTAAAAATTAGTGATGGTTCGATCCAGTTTTCTCGATATTCGATATCGATACACGATATTTCGATTTTGATTGTCGATACTCGATAGCGTTATTTCTACCAACACCAACTCCAATACTCAGACCTTAATACAGATTCCAAGATGGCGCCCATCGAAGCCCAGCGACTCTGGTTACGCCAAATTTGAAACTATATACAATGGACATAATATATTCCATATTAAGAAGCAGTAAGATAACTCTTAAGCATTTATCACTTTATACTTTCAACCAAAACGTGTAATAACGTAAATAAAAAGCACCATGACAAATCCTAATCGTTTATCACATATAGTAACACGTTCCACTGCTATTTCCTACCTTATACTTCCAACCAAAATTTAACTTTTAAGGCATGACAACTCATAAGCATTAACACTTTGCACAGTAAAAACATAGAGGAAAACATGATTAAATGAAACAAAAGTTAAGTTTTTCTTGAACACAACAGAAATGGTATAATCAAGAACACATGCACAAGAAAAGAAAAAAAGAAAGAAAAAGAAAACGAAAAAGCTAACCTGAAATATTTACTGTCTGCTAAGTTTGAGCTCCTTTCTCACGAAGTTCATCACTGGCTTTTCTTCTGGTTTCTCTATTTTGCACTTTCTTGGATAAGTGTTCTGATACATTTTTTTTTTTTTTTTTTCATTTAACATTTTGTGTAATTGTTCATAAATATGTTTGCCAGCACTTTCACACACTTCTTCACTTTGACAAGTAAAGGCTCATTTATATTATTTTCTTTTTTGTGTGAATGTTCTAAGCCAGGGGTGCTTGTACATCTTTGTTAAAAATTGCCTTAGATACACAGGATGTGGTAATGTCAATACCTTAGTTTTTCTTATTGTATAGTTCTGGATATGCATATGAAATGTTTATAGCCCATATCAAAACATCTGGAGAACATTTAATCCAACTAGCACAGGCTAGCTCCAGCTGTTCCAAAGCAAACTTTATGTTACTGGACTGTATCATCATCTGCAGCAAGTAATAAAGTTTCTTTTATATTGTTTACATAGTTACCTTTTCTGGTAAGGACATACCTACTGCTTATACTATAATATTTAAGAGAACTCACCAGATTATCCAGTTTACTCCATCTGTCAAATTTGAGGGTGGCAGTTCCCTCACATTACAAGAACCATCTAAAATTTTTTCACTGATAAGTTCATAATATTGCAAAACACACTCACTTTTAGGTTATGAAGTATTTTGAAACTCACATTAAGAGTAGGAACATCAGTGAAGGTGGGATTTTGAATGTTATTGAAAAGAACATAACTAATCATCTTTAATAATGACTATGAATGTGTTAAAATCTTTCCTCACCACTTCGATTTTTAAGGACTCAAAACTGTCAATAACATCTTGTGCACACCAATTATTAACATTCTCTTCACTCTCTGCAAAATGTCTTGCATATGTTCTTCAGGATTTCGTCTTTTCTACTTGAGCTTTACTGTGTGATAGGATGTCTGATTCTTAAAAATCGTAGGTTAGGCATAATCAGCTAATTTTGTTACTTTTTGAGGGACACGAATTGGTTCATCATCATTTGCTGGAAAAATGTCTTCCTTAACCACAAAGTCTGTTCAAAATAATGAACACAAGCTACAGTTTTGTCATTTACTTCAAAATTTTTACGATGTATGTTCCTGAACCACTGATCCCATAAAGATTTTTCTTTAGCAAATTTGAATATTGTCGTATGAAGTTCACTACCATAATTAGATTTGCAGTCGGGAACAGAATAAGAACGACCCTTTCGACAATATTTCACACTACTATATATTTACATAAACTTTATAACTTGATATTATGTTAAAAACTCACTATAAACTAACTCGTTGGTCACTAGTTGCCACTTTAATGTGAATTACATTAATTCTGCAAACACACGATCAAAGTAAACAAACACATGCTTCACTCGGTGGATATAACCATAACATAACATGTTGGGCCACGAGCGGCGCCATTTTTGCTACAATCGATACTTGTATTAAGGTCTGAGTATTGGAGTTGGTGTTGTTTCTACTTCTAGCTGCAACACAAGATAGAATGCTGGGAGAACTGTGTAGTGGCAATAAAATTAATTAGGTACATATACTTAATTAGAAAAGGCTCAAAACCATCAGTGTGTTTGTCCATAAACTCTACATACATATTTAAAAGCAGAACAGTACACTTTTGTAAGTGTTTGTTCAAAAATACTAGCATTCTCAGTCTTTCGGGGTCAAGTCTATTTCTTTTTCTGTCACGTATGAGTCCTGCTGTACTAAATACTCTTTCAGAGAAAACTGTTGCAGGTGGAATGCACAAATATTTAGTAGCGTATTGTCACAAAAGACCGTTTAATTTAGGTAATACCTTAGATTATCTTTTGACTAGTTATGTGTGTGACGTCATGTCACGTGACTTCTCCCTCTAATTGATAGTGAAGCTTGTAAAGTCTGTTTAGTTAACGCGTGTGCAGTTCGGAATCAAAGGAACCTGAGCCTCCCACCCACTAATGACCGTCATAAATCTAGCTCCACACTTCAGAAATGGAACACTGTTGTTGAGGACCAATAGCAACCCTGATTTTCTCGAAGTGACAGTCGCATGTCTACTCCACGTGGAGTCTCAGTTGCCAAAGTTCCAACTTCCAGTTGATCTGTTTCATTACGTGCAGAAATTCGTTGTGTGTCACGATGTGGAGACCGTGGGAGGGAAATGCAGTGGTAAATGCAAATGAAGTAGTAGATAACTTTCAGTCAAGTGAAAATAATCAAAGTGATGACAATAGTGTGAATAACTGGGCCGAGTTATGTTACTGAAAAAGCCTCAAAAACAAAGTAATAACGGGAACTGTTTCTAAGCAAATTCAAGCGCTTGTTTTGAACACATATAAATGTGTGCTTAAAAATAATCTTGGTAAGGGGTCGTGCAATGAACCTGATGATAAATTATGGGTATTCACAGAAGTACAGTGAGAAATATTGTGACGAAAGGAATACCAAAGACGCCGATCAAGTGTGAAAACAAAGGAAACGTTTCTCTAAAGTAGATAATTTCACATGCGATTTAATTTGTCGAGAAATTTATAGATTCTATGTAAAAGGGAGAGCGCCCACCTTAGATGAATTGGTTGCACATTTGCAAGAAATTTGTGATTTTCCTTATGGGCACTGCACTTTGCTTGGTCTCCTAAAGGAGCTGGGTTTCAAATACTGCACATTGAATAAGATAAGGGTTATTATGGAATACAGTAGAATTGTAGCTTGGCGATATATATACATACATATATGTGTGTGTGTGTGTGTGTGTGTGTGTGTGTGTGTGTGTGTGTGTGTGTGTGTGTGTGTGTGTGTGTCAAAACTAAGGAAGTTTTGCTGTAATGTACATAAGATAATTTATTTAGACGAAACCTCGTACGATTACCCATGGCATATCGAGAAAGGTGGCAACCTTGCGGAAAGGTCTTGTAGAAGGAGGGTCTGTCTTGTAAAACGATTATAAGGATTCGTCAAAGGCAGTTGCCGACGTGCACATGCGTTAACTAAACAGACTCTACAAGCGAGTTTCTCGGTGTCTCTCTGGTAGCAACTGTCGTCCAAGGCAGACGTGTGTCCGCAGTTTCTGAAAGCAGGTAACCGGCCATGAGGCTACTTAATGTATCTTTCCATTATTGTAGTAAACCTTTGTTTGTCTAAATTGCAGTTTTGGTATTTGTAATGAACTTCACCCTTGTAGAAGACCCCAACCTACTCGCAAAGCATGTGAATCCTTCCTAATGAGTTATCCCCCCGTGTAAGATCTGGCCAGGTGATAATTATGTATTACCATCCTTGGTTAGATCGTTACAGTATTTCTTTCATTCCTGAAAATTTCTCGGGCTTTGCGATGTTCTACTTGCGACAGCAGTATTTTGAGATTTTAAAATAAAATAATAATTGCAGAATCACCACCGAAGTATCGAAAAAGTACCAGAGTATCGAGGTATCGGAAGTATCAGGAACCCATCCCCAGTAAAAATGCCTTTTCAAACATGGAAAGCGAACCACTCTTCCTGCCAGCAGCACTGAACAGCTTTTTGCAATACAGCTGTAAAATCTTCCAATGTAACAGATGGTATTGTAACCCTGGGCTCCGTGGTAGCCGTCGTAGCTGCTGAATCCACCATTTCATTCCCCGGCAAGCTAATGTGACCGGGAATACATTCACACACCACACTAACGACGGAAGTGTGTAAAACGTAGAGGGCATCCTGGATACGCTGCACAATAGGGTGGTAGTTGTACAGCTGCCGTAGGCTTTGAAGTGCACTGAGGGAATCACTCAGGATTAAGCAATCCCCCAACTTTCGTCGACGTACGTGTAAAATGGCCCGGTATATTGCATAAAGCTCTGCAGTACAAATGGAAATGCTAGTGTGGAATCCGAATGTATACGGTTAGTTCCACACACATAAGCACAACCAACACCATTTGAGTACTTTGAGCCATCAGTATAAATTAAAAAACGGTCTTTATAGAGTGATAAAATTCTAAAAAATAATGTGCGGATACTAGACACAGACACACAGACATGGTAGATTTATCGTATTTAGTTGTACCCAGATCTACGTGGGACGTTCAAAACAACCAAGGAGGGTATACTCTCTCTCTCCCTAGGGATACATCTTAGGCATTTCAGTGAAAATCTTCCTAAGAAGTTCCCGGAATTGAAAACCAGGTGGCTTTGGTTTAAGAGAAGTATTCCTATAATGCGCATCCATTAAGGTGTTGAACAGGGATACGAATAAAATGGTTGGAGAGAATTTATGGGGCAGTAGTCTAGGCAAAAATGTTATATGGAGCTGAACTTTGGGGCATAGAGGAAGCATAGATTAATGTAAACAAGGTGCATAGGAGTTTTTGCAAACTAATTTTGGGCTTACCAAGAGCATCACCAAATGGGGTTGCACAAATGGAGTTAGGAAAATATGGTAGCAAACTTAAAATTATGGAAAGAGCATTGAAATACTGGTTCAGAATAAAAGAATTGGTGAAACTCGATATCCAATTTTTGGGTGCAATGCAATACTTCCCTGCGAAATAGAAAAACTAATGTCCACAAAATACGGCATTTCTGCTCAACGAATTAGACACTATAGAAAGTAAAACTAAGAAGCATATAAAATTTAAAAGGAAAAACAGTAGAAAAAAATATTTCGCAGCTTAAAAAGGAGTTACTTATAGGACCATGGTATCAGAAGCAGGCAAGTGTGCAAATAAATACATCTCCATGGTGAGAGCTTCCAGCTTGAAAGAGAAAAAGAGTTTGTTGCTTTAACGGATGGGAAAGAATCAAATATAATTTATCAGGACCGGCAGACACTATTGCAGGCAAGGTGGGGTGAGGGGGTGTGTGCTCTTAATCCCGAAAGGGCGGGTAAAACTACGGCAGAAAGGGAGGCGCATTCTCGCACAAAACGTAGCCTCACTCCTTGGATAACGAGACATCAGTTCAACCTTCCAGACATAAAAATCTACATTCAACTGTTCTTACAGAGACTTACTTTTCTATCAGTTCTTGTTTCATTACACCGTTCATAGCATTTAGTGATATATGTTTAAAAAGCAGATCGACGTATGATAGCTTCGAGATTCAACCCTCTTTTTCGTCACGAGATAGTGACTTACCACTTTCAAAATGTACAGTTACATCTTCCTGTAATCTTCTTTACATCTTTAAAAACATCTTTCTGTATCCGAAGTTCGATCATTTATCCTCTGCTCTATTCCCCAATCTAATTCCTCCAGACCTAATTCCCTCATTCCTCTTTCAATATTGTCGTGAGGCACTGTTGTGTCGGGCGCAGCCGGCGCGCGAGAAAGACAGATAGCGCAACGTGGAGATAAAAGCTTGCCGAAACAGAGAAATAAAGACACAGATAGGTTCTAGAAGTTTCTCTTTTACTGATGCCGTCTTGATTGTTGCAGAACGTTCCACTAATTTCTAAAACAAAAGAAGCTGCGGCTAGTTTGACAAGGGACAGTCGTAATTGAACGTGGTAATCGTGTGCGTGCAGCTGTGATTTGAAAGTGAACTCTTTTGTTTGTGGTCGTGTGGCAGATGACCTTTAAGGTTGTATATGTGTATGTTACGTAATTCTGCTGCCAAGGGCTGTACAAACTTCCTACGGAAATAGAGATAAGTTTGAATTTCTGCAAACTTGACTTAATAGATAGAGTCAACATGAAAAATTTAATGCCATGACCAGGATTTGAACCACAGATCTCCTGGTTTCTGTCCAGACGCTCTAATCCATTGAGCTACCATGGCCAACTTGCCGTCGTGACATTAAATTTTCTATTTGACTCGTATATTTTCCCTGTAGACCACTAGGAGCTCTCGTATCCGAGATACTCCATTTGTGGTGACTTACTATCGTAAGTACTTGGGTCAAAGACTTCATCATTTAACTCTTATTATTTTAGTTAATTGATGGAAATTAATTATTTCTTCACATTAGCCGTATATAGGCACGTTGGCCATGGTAGCTCAATGGGTTAGAGCGACTGGACGGACACCAGGAGATCCGTGGTTCAAATCCCGACCATAGCATTGATTTTTTCATGTTGACCCTATCTATCAAAAAGCTTAGCCTATATACGGCTAGTGTGAAGAAATGATTAATTTCCATCAATTAACTAAAATTGACTTTTAATTTTACGAACCCAGAAAGTCACTCTTGGTGTCAGGAGTGGAACGCGACGATGGAAGCTGCATTGGCAAAGATTTTAGAAGAGCTGAAAGAAATGAGAACAGAGAATGACAACCTCGCTGCGAAAACATGAGCGGCAAATAACAACCTGGCCGCGGAGCTGAAACAAATGAAGACAGCGAATGAAAACCTTGGCCGCGAAGTTAGAGACGACAAACCACAAAGTTACAATATTTTCCATTCATTTAAGCTAGGTCGACTAAGTCCTCCTCTTCCAGGTGGGTTTTATTTTAAACTTTTTTTGGTAACCTTTTCTCAAGCATTTCAATGATTGTAATCGTGACTAACAAAAGCAAGTTGACAGACAGTGCATGATTTGCGACTAAACATAACCCAGTTAATTTTGTTAAACTTAATTTTCATCAGATGCTGATAAATTCGTATTTAAACAAGGTATGTTAATAAGAGAGCGTAGGCTTTCACGCCCGGAGTCAATATAACTAAGAGCTATTTCCGGGATGTTATGCCGTGGTCTGCTGGAGTTGTATTTTCCAGACGTTTCGTCCACTACTATGGTGGACATCTTCAGTGGCGTAGTCGTGGTCTTAGTCTTGATAATGTTCCAGGAGACTGATATGCTGTCATCCATGACGCACTACCATGCTCGACTACAACGCGAGGCAATTAAAATTTATAAACATCCACATAATTTCAACAAGAAAGAGGAAACCTTAAAGCTCGTCATTCAACACAAGAAACGGCATAAAACAGAAGAAAACCAAGCGAACCAATCAGAAGGGAGAAACATCTGTAACGAAGCCCACCCCTTCCCTCAGTCCGTCCGCCAGCCGGGCTAATCAGCGGAGGTCACTCGGCCTATAAATATTGCAGCTCAGTCAACACTTCAGACGCTACTCGAACTTCTCCGAGGAGACTAAGACCACGACCATGCCACTGAAGATGTCCACCATAGTAGTGGACGAAACGTCTGGAAAATCCAATCCAGCAGACCACGGCATAACAGCCCAGAAATAACTCTTAGTTATAAGGTATGTTAAATTATTGGATTATAATGTCTTTAAAACTCCTTCCCGAGTATAGAAATGTTCCATTCGTTAAGGCTCGATATAGGCGTCCTCAAGATTGAATGCCTCAAAGATCACTGAAATCTCGAACTAATTACCTGCCACTGCGACAGTGAACAGCGATTAACTGCCTTCTTGCATCATGTAACCTACTCTAGCGATGTTTCTGCAACTGTTCTGGTGCCAAAATCCGTAACTGAGGTTACAAAAGTCATTAGTTCGGTTCCTACTATGTAGTTAATATTTTTTCCTTCCTATTTTAATACGAAAATCCTAATAGGAAGAAATGATGTGATTCTTAGCTCGGAAAATGAAGCTGATTGGCCAGTGCAATAACACTACTGTGATTAAACCATGTTTGTGATGGCCGATGTGAGGGGGAGTCTATCTGTAGCACGTTCTCCCAACCTCAAAACAATTGATTGCTTTTTCTGGAGTCACCTCAAGGTTCCTGGTGCATCAAGCACCTATTACCTGAGAAGAGCACCTAATTTTCCGAATAATAACAGCATATTAAGTTATTCGATACAGCAGGAATTTTGGACAGAGTGCGACAGTCGAACCAACGTCGCTGTCAACTTTGCATTGAAAACGTAGGTCGCCATTTCGAGCAATTCCTATAAACCTGACGTAAAGAGTTGCATTACTTTTTATTTTATGTAAGTTCGTTCACCCTTAAACCACCTCCCATTTAGACGTACAGCATGTGACAGTATTAAGTAGGACTCCACCTTCTTTGGAAAGAATAGTGCTACAAGGTAAAATTAAAACGTAAAATGCATATATTTATACAACAATTAAAAGCTTAGACAAAATATTAAAAGCTAATGTCATAACCATTTCGCCAGAAAGACCGCTCCGACTCACCTCTTCATTTTCGTTTCTTGTGCATTCAAGTGGTATCATCATTAGCAGAGGCTAACTGGAACTTTAGAAACTTACAGCATTAACTTCCACATTTGAACCAACAGGCCATAAGTCTCCTATCTAAAATTACTTGTTTAACATATTTCGGTGCAGTTCATTTACACTCTGTATTTATTTATAAAAAGGTTTGTAATGTAAACAAAGGTTCCTGTATCTACAGTTCAATCTTTCATTCTTCTCTTCCACTCTCTTCTATCCTTCCAATAAAACTAATTACCTCATTGCTCTTTCAGTATTCTCCATTAATTTAAGTCTAGGTCAACCACGTCCCCCTCTTCCAAGTGGGTTCCACTCTAAAACTCGTTTTGGTAATGTTATCTCAGGCATTCTGCGAGCATGCCCGTACCATCTACTGTTTATATCTTATAAAATTTAAAATTTAATTTTGAACTTTTATGAATCATCTTATAGCTTTGTTATAGATATTTTTCTACTTTAGAGTGTCTACTGGAGCTCTTGAAACAATCTATTTTGGTAGATAATTTAAATTCAAATTCCTATTCAGTGTCTAAGTTTTATATATATTGTCACGGCAACAGGCATAAAAGTTTCGGCACAAATAAGAAAACAGTTGACGGATAAAGTTTCATGGTAATAATGAGCCTTGCTAAGCAGTTAATGATAGCGCGGCTATTGTAAACAAGACCCGGCAAGCAGAGATAACTGAGGTAAAGGACTTGCCGTCATAGATTAAGCTATGCTTTTGGAATGTGATAGAATATTTGGTTTCTTTATTCTTCCGTAAACTTCTGGACTGATAGAGATTGTTCGGGTTCTGTTTTATGTTAGAACAATCTAGAGTTACGAATTAGGTATTTAAGGACGTGACGGCTCGTAAAGTGAGTTAGTTGTAAAACAGTGTTGTGAACGAGAAACAGCTGAAAGTGTTATTGTAACGGGAGCTAAGGATGTAATCTGCTATCACTGTTTGTTATTGTGATCGACCTTGGTAGACTGATAGTGTATGTAACATAATGCTGCTGTAAATTGGAAGACCTTCTTGAAAGTGTGGCTTTTCGTCATTGAAGATATGGAATCTTTACGTTTTTAGTTTTGTTGTATAATCTTTCTTTGTATTCAGTTGTTCCAAAAATTATTTCCTGTGGGATATCGACATTGAACGTTTTTGGATAAAATGCATCTGCTCCTCTACCTAATATGTATGTTCCTGGTACAGAAAGTATTAATTTAACGCTAAAGCAAACCCCGACCAAAATAAACCTGTGACTGCGAACACAGCGGCACACAGTGGAAGTCTCATGCAACACAAGTACACCTGGAGTTTCACAGATGACGCGCTAGTTTCTATTCCAACGTAGCTCTTGGTTATTAAGTTGATTTTTAATGCAATAAGGAATGATGTTTCCGTTTTCGTGCAAAACACGTGCTGAATTTTAAATATAATAAAATGGAGATATATGCTTTGTAAAAATCAATATAAACCACCAGAAGATATTGTGTTTTAGAACAAAAGTCTCCAGAACGTAGAATAAGTTCAACAATTTCAGCTCCTTTTTTGTTTGTATATCAATAGAATTTAACGCTCTTTAGAATTTTTAATTTGTGAACAACGTTTTGTTCCACACTTGAATTATAAATCCAACTAAACAGCTGACAAAAATTAACAATTGTCTGACATCTTTCCAAATAAGGTTCTTGACGTCGTTTTGTTGTTTAGCAATACTCGACATACACGATTTCACAGTACACATGCGTAGCATTAGAGATATCCTGATTTACTTGTATTTAAATTTATAATCAATCAATCAAGTAGCTGGCGGGGGTCTGAGGGTCAGCACGATCTGTGTCATTCGTGTACCTGTCCTACACGGACTTAACCATTTAATGACAGGATATGTGCGGTTTTGCATGGTGGTGGTTTAAATTTAGGTGGATGAAAAGAAGGGAGGTAGCCGTAGCTCTCATGGTAGCCAAAAATTTATAATTGTAAACATTTGCTCGTATGTAGTACTGAACATTGACACAATTTATGATTCTGTTGGCATTATCTTCCATATCTCTGTTATTAATATTATTACGCAACCAAAATTATTGAAACTGGAAACGTGTTTGAATAAAAAAGAATTCAGAATGAAGAATACTTAACAGAAATTTTATTTCTCATGAAATATCTTAAACATGTAGTATCGTTAACCAAATACATACACATTAATTACCTTATCATTGTTTATATAGTTATTACAGACTATTTTTACAAAATGTTACTTTTCTACCTGTTTCTAGCTATTCAAGGTTGTTTTGCTTCAGTTCACGGAGAAACAAAAGAGTAAAGCCACAAACTGGTTGGAACTTCTAATACTATACTGTGTACATAGTATCAAAACAAACAAAAGAATCATGACCTACCATTTTAAAGACAAACAAACATATTGGTAAAGTAAACCAAAAACAAGAACATCGAAGTGGGTAATGGTACAAATATTTAACTGCCGATGAATAATTTTTCAACAACTTAATGTAAAGATACTGAGGGCTGTTTGTGAAAGTATTGTTCTCACATTGAGAGCTTTGGAGTACCTTACATCGGTAATAAACGAATTTATAGGCAACATATCCGGCAAGAAATGTAAAATTATTTTGAGGGACAAATTTTAGTATATTGATGTTAGGAGCTATGGTGGATAAACAAGTAGGAAGGTCACAAACTGCCTCAAATTCAAGGGCTTTCAAGTTGCGAATATAAGTTAAGGCAAATTATCCGGAAAAGATATTTTTATGAGGACTCCGGGCTCACCTATTGAATAGATTCAATATGATATGACCTATTTAACAATATGCATTTTAATTTACTTTCTCCAACGTTAAGTCATATCGCACGATGAATGAAATCATCTTCAAATGAGTACAGGGTACATAGAGCTCAGAGTTACCAGACATTCATCTTTCAGGATAAGAGAAAACCTCCAACGTTATGTCATATCGGACGATGAATGAAATGATGTTCAAATGAGTACAGGGTACATAGAGCTTAGGTTTACCAGACATTCATCATTCATAATAAAGGAAAAACCTTCTGTAGATAACTCACCCTGACCAAGATTCGAACTCGGGACCTCTTGAACTTACATACACCAATTGTGTTTATATACTTATACAAAATATTGTACAAGGCACTTAAAAAATTGTAATTCTAAACGTAAGGGTTTTGTAGTACGTAGTACACGCGTACCATGCTTTCAGAGTTTCATCAGATTAGAGTCAACAGAAGAAAAAAGTGTGCCGATGGCCAGAACAGTGGACCTGGCAGGGGCTAGCGGTTTGTTGTATTTTTCCTTGGAGGAAGTCACAATAGCATGCGTGGCATCTGCATGAATTGCCACGTCGGAGGAGGCCCCTGCTGATGATGCAGGAATCCGAGAGAATTTCCCACAGGGATCTCTAATCTACTTGTGTTTCCTGCACAGTGAAATAGGATGGGGAGCAGGCAAGTGCTCGAAACGGCCCACGACTTTAAATAGAGCAGTGTGAGTCTGGATGGAATTACTTTTCCTAACTCTGGCATTTGTCTTTATTGCTATTGCTGAGATCTGATTCAAAGGAAACCAAATCTCTATTGGCACCAGTAGTGCCATCTGTGTTCCTCGGGAACTGAATTCATTCAAATACCTCTTGCCCTGCACAAACAAAAATCTGTTTCAATTTGCAGTTGGTGTTATTTACGACGGTGATCTTTGTTGCGCCTCCTTGTCAACTGAGATCAAACGGCGCTGGAGTTAAAGATGCTAGCTCCTTTACTACAAATGCCTGAAGGTATCAATTTAATCAAATTTATAGGCAAAATAAAACGAAAAACTGAAATTTGTGTACATAAAATGCAGTATTTCACACAATTATACCCGATTTCACCAACAAATGTTAAAATCGACGTTAACAAATGTAACGTAACAATTGGAACAGTGCTAACAAAACTGTTAAATTTCTTGCATTTCGCCAACCTGTTTTCCGAAAATGTTAACAAACACGTGTTAACGCCAAGAAACTTGAAAATATTACAGCTATAGAAGGCTATGGATAAGTCTTATTATTTTCTGAATGTACTGCAATGCCCTTTTGTTTTCATTTTCGTCTGCACTGCAGTCTGCACACAGCTAAAACAATGGCGGATAAACAAAACCGTAAACAAAAGCCGCTAAACAAATTTCTCATCGATGGAGAATTGAATTGGTGACGAAGTATAAGCATAAGCATATCGTGAAAAATAAGAGGGGTGCGGTGAATGTAAAGGAGAAAGATGTCACGTGGGAAAAAATTGGAAACGAATTTAATTCAAATGTATGTGTCATTACTAGAAACACGAAACATCTTCAGTATTACGTAAATTTAAAACGAGGTGCGAAGAAGGACAAGACGGGAGGTGGACAGTGTATTATCCACATAATTTAGTGAATAATAAAATCGCAAAGTTATTAATACTTGAAGCAAAGGCGAAATCGGCATATTCCTTTCGATGCATGTTCTAACTCAGTATTACGTACATTTAAAGCGAGGAGTGCAGAAGGACAAATGACTAGTGACTTGAACGTTTCAAGACGGGAGGTGGACAATGTATTATCCACATAATTCAGTGAATTATAAAATCGCAAGGTTATTAATACTTGAAGCAAAGGCGAGATTGGCATATTGCTTTCGATGCATGTTCTAACTCAGTATTACGTAAATTTAAAGCGAGGAGCGAAGGACAAGTGACAAGTGACTTGAACGTTTCAAGACGGATGGTGGTGTATTATGCACATAATTAAGTGAATTATAAAATCGCAAAGTTATTAATACTTGAAGCAAAGGCGAGATCGGCATATTCCTTTTGATGCATGTTCTAACCTCTGTTGTACTTCAACAGTAACCTCCATAGCAACTTGTTTCGACAGTTTATACCCCAGTAGAAATTTTTCTTCTGATAGCTCATCAAAATAATTTCTCCTCATAGGCCGTACTCTATTACGAATGGCATTTGGATTATCTAAATATAGCAAATCGACATCAACAGCTGAGTTCACGACCGCCATCTTGACTATTTACAATTGTTAAGGACTTAACGTCAGAAATTAGACTTTTTAGTTTAACAAGAGATATACAAGAGTGTTAAGCTAGCACTTGTTGGTGAAATGCAATTTTTGTTAAACCCGTGTTAAGTCTTAATATCTGTTAGTGAAATCGGGCATTAGAAAAATAAGTTTTGATAGAATACTTTGCAGAAGACACAGAGATCTAAACGATATACGAGAGAAAACGTTACATGAATATAAAAAATACTCTGCATATTTCGGTAGTTTTACTGTCGGGGTTTTAAGGCAGCGATCGTGTTGCGTAGTTAACTTCCTGTTCCATCTGCTCCACTGCTTCACTCAAAAGTTAACAAATGACTTTTCATGGTCGTCTTCCTGAAGCATGGAGTTTGTTACTATTCATTTCATTAGAATGGGAGGTCTCGACTGTACTTTGGAGGCAGAGTAAGGCATTGTGATGCCTGCCAGATGGCTCCAGCCCGCCTCTGTAGAGTAGCTGGTAGCGTGTCTGCCTCATGTTCAAGAGATCTAAGGGGCTCACTTGAACATCATTTCGTGTACACGCTGAACTCTAAACGTAGGGTGACCATATCTCATGGGCTGAAAAGAGGTCAATTCCATATCTCATGGGCAGATAAAGAGGACACTTTCAATATCGCCCCATTCCAATTGTAGCACGGAACTGTTTAATGTATGTAATAGGGATTTGTAAGGTTTACATACAGACGTATAGTTCTACAGACATGATTAAGGTTTAAGAAAGTAGTCAGCATTAAAGAGGTTAAGAAAAAAACATACAGGTAGGTACTTGTTTTATTTTATTTAAACGATTATTATAATCTAGCACACAAACCTGTCACATTCTACAATGTACCCAGCTTCCCAGTTTTCCTTTAGATATCTTTTACTTTATGTGATTTGAAGCTCAGTGTTTGTCTTTCAGTTATAATGTGCATTCCAAATGGAAAGTGTTTGCTTCCACTTCTAGATCAGCGATAGTTTTCTGTACAACTGCCATAAGCGCCTGGACAAAGTGCAATCTTGCCTCACTCAGTTCATCTTCAAAGAACCTTCTTATTATTACTGGAACTGAAATTTTGGATAAAAATAAGACCTGAGCGCAGGGTACAATTCCAGTATTCTACTAACACATGGAAATAATGGTAGTCGCCGTGTCTTTGAATGGAAAAGCAACTGCTGATATGTTATGTCAACAAATTCATAAAAAGATTTCAGCTCTTCAGTACGCACTGTATAAACAGAAAACAAATTGAATATTTGCAGTGCGATGGATTCTATGACAGCTAAAAGACCAAAATGAAGGCCATGATGAACAAAGTTATGTAGAACAAGTGCTGGACAACCCATTCCCACCAATTTTTTATTTAGTTTGTTCTGTAAACGTGTTAACCCATTGTTTCCTGAAGCTCAGCCCAGCCCACCAAAACCCAGCAAAAGCAATACATTTTTTAGTCAATTGATGAAAATTAATCATTTCCTCACACTAGCCATGTATAGGCTAAGGTCTTTAATAGATAGAGTCAACATAAAAAATTCAATGGCATGACCGGGATTTGAACCACGGATCTCCTGGTTTCCGTCCAGTCGCTCTAACCCATTGAGCTAACATGGTCAATTTGCCGTCAAGAAACTAAATTCTGCATTTGACTCGTATATCTCCCTGGTAGATCACTAGAGGTTCTCGCATTCGAGATACACCGTTTGTGTCGACTTACTATCGTAAGTACTTGAGTCCCAGGCTTCATCATATAACTCTTACTAAAGATAAATTAACTAACGATAAATTAGCCCCGCTAATAGAACTGTGAGACTTGTCAATAAGGAACTGTACAGAAAGTTACATATCATGAGAATGCACCACAGATGACAGCTTTTATGATTTCAATTACACTGAACATTTAATGTTTACATTGCCTCCAAACCGGACAGGTACAGTATCAAGATAATAAGGATTTATGATTCCAAAACTTATTACGTGATGTTCCATTCCTTATCTTACTAAGGAAAGTAAGAGAAATGAACCACTACCCATGAGGTATGTGCTGCACATCCCAGTATACAGGGATACTGGGTTCAAATCCCGGTCATGGCATTGAACTTTTCATTTGGAGCTGCTTTCAATTCAATAACATTTGTGTTTATAGCACCATTTTTGCGTCAAAATATTGGATGAGCATAGGAAATATTTTGAGAGAACTGTGGTTTCTTGCATCTGTCGCAAGACCAAAACATGAGATTCCTTTTAACACTTCTATTGTTAAGTCCACTGAGTGAGTATATTTTAAATGTGCTTTCAAGGAAACTACATACCCGGCTGCACGAAAACAGGAAGGAAGCATAGAATAATGGCATATTTATTGCGAATTAATAGGCCAGTCAGAGAGTATGCACAACGAGCAAAGAGTATAGTTATACTAGGTATACAGCCTTTGCCGTGGCTTAAGCTTCTTCGATATGCGACGTCTCAGTGACCAGAAAGAAACATTATGCAATTTAAAATGAAATAGTATGACTAGCTGCAAAAAGAAGATATTTGCCGAGTTTCCAAAATTCCGCCCTTACGCTTTTTACAGCATTTTTTTTTTTTTTTTTTTTTTACAGCAGAAAAGAGGACATATCCGGGAAAAAGAGGACGTATGGTCACCTTATCTGAGCGGAATATCTAAGAATATCTTCGGGCATGTTTTACGTATTAATAATCTGATCTGTTGGAATTTATTGTCAACAAGCACTTAATATATAAACTGTGCAAGAACTAAGGCATACGTCAACATCAGGCTTACCAAAAAGAAAAAATATTTCATGTCAATGCTAAAGATATCATATATACTGAAATCGAAACGGAATATTTGCACATCGGAGATAAAGCCTTCGATTGTTTTAATAAACTGTTTATTTTCCTGATTGGACACTGTCACCTTTCTGAGAGGAATGTCTGTATCTTTGGAAACAAAAGAAGTTATGTGGCATACCAAATGTATGGCCAATAAATTGAGAGCCATTATCACCATATAAAACATGCACATGGCATACTCAGCACGCGTCATTCTCTTGTTTTTCAGTATTACTGTGTTGTATAAGTGTAGAATCACTGAGGTTATCCACCACAAGGCTGAAGCGACTGGGAGAGACATGTATTCCTTGACTAGGTTGGTAGCATCGTACAACAACAAATAACTTTCTCGAAGTTGAACCACCTTTGTCATGGAGGCTTCGTTAACTGCCACTGCCAGTAATCGGTTATTAATAAGACAATACTTTTGTCTTAGGACTAGTACTAAACAAATAAACTGCATCAACATCATATTGATCCACAAATGTGTGAAACAAGTGGTTACTCTGTAAATGATACAGGAGTCTTTGTTGCAAAGTATAACCATGTAAGAGACGTAAAATACTGTAGTGTTACACATAGAAAATCCCACCATTGTATAGAAATATATTCTGGCTCGGTGGTACTCGTGGTTTGCTCGCAGAAGGATATCAAACTGGGATATAGTTTCTAGAAATCTTGAGATGTTATCTCGCTTCAGTATTCCACAAAATAGGATCATTGACAATATTGACGTGATTTTTAATATTAGCGCAACTGTAAGTGTGACAGAGAACCTTTCCTCTGGTTGTTTCTACAAGAGCTTTAAACAAATTCCAACAGTGGCTACAGTTCCCCATAGAAGAAGTAAGAAGTACCTAATAAGGTTACTATGGGAACTAAACGAAGCAAGACCAAAAACACTGGCGAGAAATAGCAAGGGTTTTGTCGCCCAGTAGATGTCTTGTTGATTTGTATCATCCTTCGGAATGTCTGCTACGTTCTTGGTCTCGACAAGAATTACACTTGGACGCCGCATATTCAAAATATCCCAAGTAGAAACCCCTAATTGAACAAGTGCCCTGTAAAGGATCATTACTCAAGTGAAGCGTACTTTATTAACTAATCAATATCGTGCTATTGCTAAGAGAAATGTGACAGTAAAAGCTATATTCAGTGCATTAGTGAAATTAAATGTATAGCTACTCACACCTTGACATGTTTTGTTTTCTGGCAGGAGTTATTAAGCTGGTGTTTACTTTAATGTGCTGCACGTCACTAGATAATGATTTAACACAGAGATAAGCTAGCCAAGAGCTCATTAGTAAATTATGTTACGGTTTATGCTTTTGTTTAGTAATATTGTGCATTGCGTTTATATCTTACGGTGTATCAGTTACGCAAAAGTCATTGAAAGTAAAGACAATTTTAGAAGCTATTGCAAGAAACTGCAATATCTTAAGGGAGTAACTGCAGATAATTTGATAATTGTTACCTTGATATGGTGACAAAGGACGAAAACTTTTACCTTAAAACTGCTTTGTCACTAAATCAGTAGTTCAATGCGAACGCAATATCAGGCTTTCTTTTAGACTCCTCTGCAATGTCCCTTTAATCTCTGTAGTACGTACTCTTTTACTGCTGATCCACCTACAGGTCCACCTCTAGCACAGAGCTACACAACACAACCCCGATGTTCACACGTACACTGCTTCGACAGCTCAGCGATCTCTCACCGATGAACTGTTTCCTGCACGGTTTCACGGCCTACCGACTCCTTACCACAGAGCTTGGAATATATAACATTCAGCTAGAACACTACACTGACCTCACTGGAGGAACAGCTCATTCCTCTCGACCTTACATTGGTTTTTATATACAGGACGGGTGCGGTAGATCATTCTGGAACTGGAAGCCTCTGGAATCATCGTTTAAAAAGGTATTTTGCGCAGTAACAATACAGTTCTGCCCCAACCTCGTGACATGAGCTATCAGCTGTTCTGAAAGGAATGCCTCTAACCTCCCGCCAGCCGGTAAGTAACAAGACGATTCCCCTGCTACCGTTTCTTCGCGATTGCGGCTAAGTTTCCCGACTCGACACTTCCCCTAAAACAGCTTCGCATTCACCAATATAACAATATCATGTATCCACTTCAGTGTTAGATACTTTCCTCCTTTCTACGTGTAACAGTTTTCCCATAATTTACTATCGGATTTAACTCTGCCACAAAATAAACGACTGTCACAGCAGTCTAATCGCTTTGCCTTTATGCGTTAATACCTTTAACACTTTACCTGCTGCCCAGATAGTGTGGAGCCATTGGCCTCAGGGAATAATTCCTCTGCTTTCTCCCTCACAAATGCCCCACGCTCTAGTCGAAAATAAACTTGCATTCCTTGAGTGTGCTTTGTGAACATGGAAGTACTAACCAATCTGAAAACATGTTATTCTTATTAGCCAAAATTATCAGTCTGTAGATTAGCAAATATTTATGTAATGTTGTTCATTCTTTGTCCTAAATTATCAGTACAAATGTCTTCAGTTATACCTCTAATATTCTCTATACATTTCATTCGTCATGAAAATATCTTGAAGTGTTATAATCTAATCAATACGACATTTTAATCAAAGTATTGAGACCCATTTTTGAAAAGAAAATAACATTTTTTAAGTTTTCCACTTATGGGGTAGCTACAGACGAAAGATTTCTTTTTTTTTTTTTTTTTTTTTTTTTTTGTGTGTTTGTGTTATTGTAACAAGAACATAAATATCAGGTTTGTTATCTAAACAATTTTTTATCCTTGCTGTTCACTGAGCGACTGACATATATGCATACACAAATCTTTTTAAAATGTATTACCGATGTCGTATTTGTGTTCTGAGGCAGGCATTGTCCTTGCAACACCCTGTATTCGTTGAGAAGTACCTTAGACCCTCGGAAGGTGGCAGTTAGTCACAACTTGTACAGTCTTTTGTTTGATTCATTAATCACGCTGCTATCATCTCAAGGAGGGATTAGCGTCTTCTTGCTGCTATCAGAGTGAACCGACTTGCAAACCTTTCGGGATTTTTTTTTCTCCCTTACTTTTGTTTAGGGAAATCAAAAAGCGATAGAAGTAGGCTGACGTGACCGTAATGGTTTGTCGGTATACAGAGGCATTTTCCTGTGCTGAAAAGAGCGTCCTCGTTCTTTCATCTGGAAAACAAAGGCTTCTTAGAAGTTTGAATGTACGTGTTTATGTTAATTTAATTGATAAAGTTATAGTGAAATTGTAAACGGTTTGTTATGTAAATGGATATCGCTAACTTCTCTCATTTCTACTGTTTTGGTAGAATTTAATAGAATATTTATGCAAGATAACTATATAGTTATATAATACAATAAATTTTCCAAAAAAAAAAAATAGAAATCGAAGCAGGTCCAAACCTGGGATGAAATTTCGCCATTTTAAAATTTTTGCATTTTTATATAAAAATCTGAATCTGATGACAGTGAAGTAAACTAAGTATTAAGAATAACTAAACACTATATTCACTTATTCACAATCCTCTGGAACTGGTTTCGAAGCAACTTTGGTTCATTTTCAACCTGTCAGCCTGCCACGGACGACTGGCTGACCTTGACCACTTGCGGAGTTTGAAGAATAGCTCCCTATCTTATTGCCATCTACCGGGGACAACACAAAGTTATTGATGACATCTACTAAGACATATCAAAATTTATCACGCTATCTTTATTTTTCAAAATGAATATTTTCTCCCAAACCATTAAATCTATCGGTTCGTTCAAATGTTTCAATAATTTAACTTCTGGGTTTATCTCATGTTAAGAGGACCAAAAATAATCAGCCACTGCCGATTTTTCTGTCTGTATATATTTAATATTTCTGAAGTGTACCTTCGCTCTGGTTTCTAAATTACGTTTGGTCCTACCAATATAAATCTTATCGCATTCTAAACAGTTAACTTGATAAATATAAGAATTTTTGCTGTCTGAAGTTTTGTCTTTTTTAGAAAAATTTTTATGCTGTGTATATTTTGAGGTGCAAGTATTATACTAAGTTCTTTGAATTTTTTTTTGAATTTTTTATTTGCCCATGGGTAAGCAACTTTTTTTTTTAAATATAACAATGTTCTACTTTTTTGGATGTGCTTAAATTCTGTATTAAATTCTTCCTTGTTTAGAGGTATGTTTATCAACCTGTAAATCAAACTATTAAAAACAGCAAAGCTGTGTGACAAAGGGCTGAAACTTTTATTTTTATATACTTATCAGTGTGAGTTAATTTCCTATGAATGCCAAAGTTTAATTTATTGTTAATTTTTATTATAGTTAAATTCAGATAGGGGAGGTAACCATTGTTTTCAATTTCTAATGAGAAATTTATAGCTTTGTCCTGCAAATTTAGAAGTTTAAAAGCATCATCTAAGTATCTCTCAGGAACTATAGCAGAAATGTCATCCAGGTATCTATACTGTGACATTGTAGGTTCGTAAAATTAAAGGTCAAGTTTGGAGAAATTAGAAAGACACGTTTATACAGCCCTGAGCAGTAGAATGACGTAACATACACCAATACAGTATCTCGTAGCTTCTGGAACGTAAGTAAACAAAAGAATTCATTTTCAATCACAACCCATTTATCAGTTCTCAACTCGCAACTGGATAAATTTTCCAGTCCAGTCACTTTTATAACCGAAACATCGTTTCTCGAAAGTTACCAAACTAGCACGATCTTTCGTGATGCAGCGAGAACACCATGGAACTATCTCTGTCTCTTTCTTCCTCTGTTGATCTCTCTCTCTCTCTCTCTCTCTCTCTCTCTCTC
>CM060947.1:27027027-27077027 GCA_030765055.1 Mantis religiosa
AAACTAATAAAAAGATCAGCAAGAAAAGGCGAAAGAGGACTACCCATAGCTACTCCAGGAATTTGTTGAAAATAGATCCACTTAAATTAAAGATATTTTGGTTCCAACACAGACTAGTAAGTTTCATAGAATCATCTATTGACTCCTTATTCAAATTTATAGAATTCAACCATTTTGTTTAAACATTAGAAGTTTTTCTCTGGGAATACCGGGAAATAGAGCAGCAACATCAAAGGAAACAAGCCTATCATTTTTGCATTTTTGTCTATACTTCCACAAATGTGGCTATTTAATTTCAAAATTATTAAATAATGTAGTATTACAACTTTATTGCAAAAATGTCTAATAATGTATAAGAATTTTAAATAATAATCTGTAATTTTCTATATACATGTGTCATTAAAATATCAGTGGCAACACTGCCTAGGCGCTATCAGCGGTAAAACATGTAAACTGATAACAATGAAAAATAAAAGCATCTAATGTTTGTTAGCTGTGCGTTTGAAGACATAATTTTCACGGCCATATTTTTTCGCACTAAAATTCAATCTTATTATATTCTGTTAGCTTAATGTGAAACAAATACACCGTAGTAGTTTCATTGTTGGTACTCCTGGTTCCTGCCTGTGAGAACCAGGTAAGTTCAGACATGTTCAGTATCGCCTACCGCTGCAATGGAGGTAACACACGAGGAACAATGTGTGGCTTTAAAATTCTGCTTTCGTCTCAACAAATCTTCAGTTGAGGCCTATACAATGTTACAGGAGGCCTGTGGAGAGTCTGTTCTTCCCTACTGCACAGCTCGAAGGTGGTTTAAAATGTTTAAAGAACGGAGACAATCAATTTCAAAGGAAGGTGGACCCAGTGCTCCAGTTACTGCTCTTACGGAAGAAAACATCAACACTGCTGCGGCCATTGTGAGAGAGATTCGACGAATTACCTTACGATCTCGTTCTGAAATACTGAACATTTCATTGGGTAACACCCACACGTTGGTGACAGAAACATTACACATGAGACGTGTTTGTGCGCGATGGGTTGCAAGGCTGTTGATTCCCGAACAAAAGGACATTCGCATACAGGTCTGCATGCAGTTAAAGTTGATGTTAGAGAAAGATCCGGAGTTTCTTTCAAACGTGATCACTCCTGATGAAACTTGGCTACATCATTTTGATCCTGAGAGGAAACAGCAAAGCTCAGTGTGGAAATCTCCTTCATCACCAAACCCCAAAAAAGCAAAAGTGGTTGCTTCTGCTGGGAAAGTTATGGTCATCTCATTCTTTGATATTCATGCACACACATCAGTAACAGGACAATACTACAGAGATGTCCTGAAAACATAGCAAGTCCATATCAGGCTCAAAAGACCACATTTCCGTGAAGCAGGCTGGATGCTGCACCACGATAATGCGCGGCCGCATATTGCCAATGTTGTTGCTCAATATCTTGCTAAAATCAACAGGAAGTGTATCCCTCACCCTCCCTATAGTCCGGATTTAGCCCCATGTGACGTTTTTCTATTCCCTAACTTGAAGGAACGCCTTCGTGGGAGACATTATCCATCATCAGGAGCAGTGGTGAAGGCTGCGGAGGCGATTTTGAAGGATCTCTCAAAAATGGTTTCCAGCATGTCTTTGAAGACTGACAGAAACGCTGGGACAAGCGCATCGCATTCAGGGGAGACTATTTTGAGAAAGACCATCAAAATTATGAGGATGAGTAAAGGTATGTTGTCAAAAAAATTGTGATAATTCTTTATTTAACAGCCCTCGTATACAGACATTTTTAGCAAGTAACTGTAGGTTGTTATCTTTAGTACTCCAATTATGTTTAGTAAATACTAACAAAGATGCCTCATTGTACACACTATAATTATCCACATTTGCCTTCTCAAGATGGGGAAAAACCGTGGAATATTCTTAGTTCATTCAAACCTAGGTTTCGCGGAGTAAGCCATCTTTGTGTTACATTCACTTTAATACTTATACTATTCCCTTTATGAGAAATAAAATATATAGTTCTGGCATATACTGAATTCTGAATACTATGTATGTCATACTGTTTAACAATGACCTTTTGTTCCAATTGATTTGCTGTGTTTGTTCACCTCTCTCTGTAAGAACATTGCGTTGATGAAGTAACCACTTTATTGCCAATGTTATTAACACCGACTCAATATCCGCAATCCCAAAACAAATCAAACTAATTAACGACATTATTAACATTGGTTTGCTATTGTTTCAATAATGACAACTAAATTGTGAATTATATGTCAATTTAATTTAGTTAATTCGTGGAATTTAAGAGAGCTTAGAGCAAAATGCGGTACAAGATTACCACGCCAGAGAATATAATCGTACAGTCACAACCATATAAACACTCGTTCATCAAGTTCGCTGGACCGAAGCAAATACCTCGTCGCCAGTGCTTATTAAAGTTGGGACATTTGTCTTGAGGTGAATGTCAAGTGTTTGAATGGAAGTTAGTTGCTTGGTGTCTAGTGCAGCAAGGCGCTCATTGGCTCACCGCCGAGGAAGGCCGTTGAGACAGTAGATGATAGGTGGTTGCAGCGAAGTCTACCCGAAAGTTCGAAACTCCGGCGTCTATCAGCCCGGGAGAGATTGAAAACTCCGGGGTTCTTTCCTTGGGGCAATACTTTGAGTCTATAAAGCCCCCCCCCCTACGTCAGTTCAGTCCAGAGGTTCTACTCCCATTAGACTTGACCCGTAGGACCAAGATCCGGGCCTCTTTAACCAGGGAGTATCCGAGCTGTCCCAAAGGGCGCCCGGCGTCCTCCATGGGGTTTTCCATAGGGCAAGACCTGGGTTACTAACAAGCCCCCCCCCATCTGGTCCAAGGACACAAGATGGGATGGAAGTGGATACGCCACTTCATCACGGCAACACCAAAATGGGAAGGCTACCGATATGACCTCCGTGGGGCCGCCTGGTGATCTAGCACGCCTTCTACTAGCTCTGCAGGCTAGTACGTGGGAATATTAATGGCTTCCCTCAACCCCGTCCGGAGAGTAGCCGATCACCCACGGGTATCAGGAACCACTGCCCCCTCGAGACCAACCCAATCCGAACTGCCAAAGACCATCGGCCCGAGGTTCCTCTAGTAACGTCAGAGGTACCACGAGTGTTAAGGGTCCACAGCGTCCTCACCACGGCAGCTGAAGGGGACGACTCCCCTCCCCTACGGGAACTCCCCCCTTCGACAACAACGTCAATACGGCTGGAAGTGGATACGCCACTTACGCGCGCCAACACCAAAGGCGAAGGCTACCAAGCAACCTCGGTGGGGCCGCCTGGTGATCTAGTACACCTTCTACTAGCTCTGCAGGCTAGTACGTGGGAATATTAATGGCTTCCCTCAACCCCGTCCGGAGAGTACCCGATCACCCACGGGTATCAGGAACCACTGCCCCCTCGAGACCAACCCAATCCGAACTGCCAAAGACCATCGGCCCGAGGTTCCTCTAGTAACGTCAGAGGTACCACGAGTGTTAAGGGTCCACAGCGTCCTCACCACGGCAGCTGAAGGGGACGACTCCCCTCCCCTACGGGAACTCCCCCCTTCGACAACAACGTCAATACGGCTGGAAGTGGATACGCCACTTACGCGCGCCAACACCAAAGGCGAAGGCTACCAAGCAACCTCGGTGGGGCCGCCTGGTGATCTAGTACACCTTCTACTAGCTCTGCAGGCTAGTACGTGGGAATATTAATGGCTTCCCTCAACCCCGTCCGGAGAGTACCCGATCACCCACGGGTATCAGGAACCACTGCCCCCTCGAGACCAACCCAATCCGAACTGCCAAAGACCATCGGCCCGAGGTTCCTCTAGTAACGTCAGAGGTACCACGAGTGTTAAGGGTCCACAGCGTCCTCACCACGGCAGCTGAAGGGGACGACTCCCCTCCCCTACGGGAACTCCCCCCTTCGACAACAACGTCAATACGGCTGGAAGTGGATACGCCACTTACGCGCACCAACCCCAAAGGGGAAGGCTACCGATCAGCCTCGGTAGGGCTGCCTGGTGATCTAGCACACCTACTAGCTATGCTGGCTAGTACGAGGGAATATATGACTTCCCTAAATCCCGTCCAGAGACGTAACCGATCTCCCACGGGTATCGGGAACCACTGCTCCCTCGAGTCCAACCCAATCCGAACAACTCCCTATCGGCGAGGGGCTCGAATGTTCGGCCCGAGATTCCTCTAGTAACGTCAGAGGTACTACGACAGCTATGGGTCCACAGAGCTCGCACCACAGCAGCTGAAGGGGACGGATCCCCTCCCATACGGGGGCTATGGAGGAGAGGAGAGGCAACCTAAAATGACGGTAAAGGGGGAAAGCTATAACTTCACTTTTTGTAAGCCACGCCTGCAATTGCATTTTGTTCGCGGTTAACCTATAGTCACTTTTTTCAGATGCTTAATAGAGGATGAGAGGCGTAAGCATAGGCTCGTCCACTAGTTCCAAAGAATTCTTCACATGCCAAGTATTTTGGCGATAACTATATCTGAAAGACAGCCTAATAGCATCTGCCGTGTAGAAGCAGAGATAGAGTCCGTCTGGACTATTGTCTATTGGACATATTCTAAGCTTACATTTGCCTCGTCACAGATACAGAGGTACAGTTACTGACACTAAGGTCTGTGTAGCTGCCACCTCACCCTCACAAGTGATCTGTTCTAAAGTCTGTGTGGACATTGACAAACCTCCCATCTTCTCGTCACAAAACACGTGTCGAAATAAGACGGCGTGGTACAGGGATGAGACCTAGAAGGTTAACTGCCACCACGCTCCGAGCCACTAGATATCGCCGTTGCAATATGAACTCTTAGTTAAAACGACGTAAAATAAATAGAAGGGAGGTGGATTAAAGAGGGGAAGCAGCGTAATGTAGAAGAATATATTGCTGAAAGAAGTGTTTTTACGGGCACCCTTTCACATTACGGTTGGATGGCTCAACCATCAAAGCTGTATCGTTTTAAGAATTTCAGTGCTTGCTCTCGTACCCACTTAAAATATATAAAGTATCTACCACATACCACCATTGGATTTTGAAATTTCATCGTAAACCCGTATTTTGAGATAGTTTAAATACAACAAGAAAGCTATTTTCAAAAAAAAAAAATGTTTGTGTACTTGCATGAGCGTATGTGTTTGCGTGTATGTGTGAGTGAGAAAGAGAGGAGCAGCATAACTTAAAATCGAAAAATTGAATAAATAAAACATTTAACCGTTCGTTAGTCATGCATGTATCTGTGAGATACATGGCTTAAGTTTGTTTTATTATGGCAATAAATACAGGTAAGCGCTTGCCGAGCCAGGACATCTTCCGTCATATCTTTGCTATCGTTTCCTGTAAGTTTCAACCATTTCTCCCTAATGCTAAGTTTAGAAACGAGGCAAACATCATCACGCGTGTCCTGTTGTATCTGTCAGATACATCGCGCCAACTCGCGTTATGCATTGTCGTTGCTATCGGATCCAACCACATCATCGCTAGAGAATGCTTATGTAAGTGGTTGTGTTGTTACAAAGTAAATGAGAGTTCCTTTCTTTATTACTGTGAATCGTAGCTCTGAAAATGAGTGAAGTATATGATTTGCAAAATCCTGAGGATTTGGGGGAAGTACAACGCCTTATTTTCGACGATGATTTGCTGCCGATTGAGGATAATTTTGTAGAAAATGATTCCGAATAACTGAAACACGATCTGTGGACACCGATGCAGATGATGATGTTGAAGAAGAAAGTAATAAAGTGCTAGAACATTATGTAAATTACTATTTTGCTAAGTGCAAAAGACAAGATAATAGCGATGAAGATATTGGTGATGATGGTAATAATGATGATGATAATAATCGTAGTAAAACTAATAATAATAAATAATAAAATATATAAATAATAATAACAATAATAATAATGATAATGACAATAATAATGATAATGATAATAATGATAATAATAATGATAATGATAATAATAATAGTAATAATAATAATAATAATAATAATAATAATAATAATAATAATAATAATAATAATAATAATAATAATAATAATAATAATAATAATAATAATAATAATAATAATAATAATAATAATAATAATAATAATAATAATAATAATAATAATAATAATAATAATAATAATAATAATAATAATAATAATAATAATAATAATAATAATAATAATAATAATAATAATAATAATAATAATAATAATAATAATAATAATAATAATAATAATAATAATAATAATAATAATAATAATAATAATAATAATAATAATAATAATAATAATAATAATAATAATAATAATAATAATAATAATAATAATAATAATAATAATAATAATAATAATAATAATAATAATAATAATAATAATAATAATAATAATAATAATAATAATAATAATAATAATAATAATAATAATAATAATAATAATAATAATAATAATAATAATAATAATAATAATAATAATAATAATAATAATAATAATAATAATAATAATAATAATAATAATAATAATAATAATAATAATAATAATAATAATAATAATAATAGTAATAATAATAATAATAACAATAACAATAATAATAAAACGTATGTTTTATTTCAAGTAAGGTTGGAATAAAATAGAGAAATAGTCTTTGGAAGACATCACAAGCTTGGCCTCATAACATACTAAACTGCCTGGAGTTGTGGGGAAGGCCAAAACTGAATTTGACTGCTGGAAACTTTTCTTCGGTAATGATATTGTGCATCTAATTTTGCAACACACCAACAGACGCATAGATGATTTTAAAGTGAAATATGATAGCGAGAGTGATTGCAGAGACACGGACATAAAAGAAATGAAAATCTTTATTGCCGTATTATACCTTACTGGTGTGTTCCACGGAGGACGACAAAATATTCACGGCTTCTGGACAACAGATGACCTTGGTGTCTATATTTTCAGGATGACTATTTCCGAGAAACTCTTCCGATTCATAATAAGGTGCATTCATTTTAAAACAATTGAAAACGGAGAATAAAAAGCAACTAAATATGTATTCAGCAGATACATCGCGCCTGTGAGAACCAGGCAAGTTCAGACATGTTCAGTATCGCCTACCGCTGTAATGGAGGTAACATGCAGTTAAACTTGACGTTAGAGGAAGATCCGGAGTTTCTTTGAAACGTAATCACTGCTGATGAAACTTGGCTACATCATTTTGATCCTGAGAGCAAACAGCAAAGCTCAGTGTGGAAATCTCCTTCATCACCAACCTCCAAGAAAAGCAAAAGTGGTTGCTTCTGCTGGGTAAGTTACGATCATCTCATTCTTTGATATTCATGGAATGGTTTATGAGCATGTTGTACCTGCACACACATCAGTAACTGGACAATACTACAGGGATGTCCTGAAAACATTGCAAGTCCATATTAGGCACAAAAGGCCACATTTCCGTCAAGCAGGCTGGATACTGTACCACGATAATGTGCGGTCGCATATTGCCAATGTTGTTGCTGAATATCTTGCAAAAATCAACGTGAAGTACATCCCTTACCCGCCCTATAGTCCGGATTTAGCCCCATGTGACCTTTTTTCTATTCTCTAACTTGAAGAAACGGCTTCGTGGGAGGCATTATCCATCATCAGAAGCAATGGTGAAGGCTGCGGAGGCGATTTTGAAGGATCTCTCAAAATTGGTTTCCAGCATGTCTTTGAAGACTGGCAGCAACGCTGGGATAAGTCCATCGCATTCAGGGGAAGCTATTTTGAGAAGGACCATCAAAATTATGAGGATGAGTAAAGGTACGTTGTCAAAAAAATTGTGATCATACTTTACTGAACAGTCGTCGTATGTTAAGTGAGACAGTGACTTTTTTTTATTTACGATTAAAAGTGTTCTTTTAAATATTTTGTTAAATAATGTACGAAAGCAGTGGTAAGAGTAGTAGCTGAGAGCGGCTCGCCAAGCTGTCGAAGCTTTTACGTGTAAATGTCGGAATTGTGCTGTGTAGCTCCGTGTTAGAGGTGGAGCTTTGTGTAGATCAGTGATATAACAGGTACGTTAGCATTTAATTAAGATGTTAATGATAAATAAAGCAGTTTAATATGAACTTTCTCGTCGTTTTGTCACAATACTTTGTTTTCGGTAGATTTACTTGTAAATCTCCTACCGCATCCCTGGAAGTTGCTGAATTCTAATAGCAGAAAGTTTGGTAGTTAATCGAGTTTTTTTTTTCAGGCTACGCTGTTCACAAACACACATGCCACTTTCATAGAATCTAAAAATCATATATTTTTAGCGAAATATTGGTATCAATCTTTGGGTGCAATGAGGGAATGCAATACCTTTGAGGCATTATTTATAAGTACTTCATTCAAGTAGAAATAATAATATAAATAATTTATAAAGACGAGAGGGATATACATGTAAATGTAATGTGTGAATAGATATATCTATGTATGTTATCGAATTGAGAGAAGATTATTTCCAGCAATATAGAGCAACGTTCCATGTATCTAACGACACCATGAAACTTGTAACAGTTTCTGTGATAATCGAATAATCTAAAAAGATCTGTGGCCTCCCAGATCCCCTGACCTAACCTCACCGGATTTTCTATTGTGGGGGTATCTAAGAATAGAGTGTACAAGAATAGGCCACAGACAATTGATGTTCTCAAGAAATCCATTCGAACCGAAATAAGTAACATTGACGACGATACTCTCCGTAAAACTTCAGAGAATATGGTGAGACGAGTACAAACATGTATAGATGCTGGTGGAGGATACTTCCAACATTTTCTCTGAGATGTAAATAGTGTAATATAATCTCCCAATTGTGTATTATATTCTCCCAAAGTTGCACGTGTGTCCTATTATTGGTTCAGAAGTTATGACCTATTGAAATGGTTCTGGTTTATATGGATCGCACTGTATGTGAATGTAAATTACTGTAACATATGAGGTTTTTTTTTTGTAATTTACGTCCTCCAACTTAAGTCGTATCAGACGGTGAATGAATTGGGTGAAATGATGCTCAAATTATTCCAGGGTCCCTGGAGCTTAGAGTCACCCGACATTCGTCTTGAAGGATAAGGGAAAACTGCGGAAAAAACCGTATCGAAGTAACTCACCCTGACAAGATTTGAACTCGGGACCTATTGAACGTGAGGCAGACACGCTACCACATACGCTACAGAGTCGGGCTCTAACATATGAGTTGATAAATGTTGCACCGAAAGAAGGTTTTCACCACTTAAAAAGAATACTGCTTAGACTTTTCAAAAGACAAACTTAACGGAATGTAACGGGAGGAAGGCTTAGAGAGGTTCAGTGCTCTTGCCCCTTACAAAAGATATATAAGCAGGTAAAAGAACAGGGAAACAAAGCATTAGGGGCAGTCTAAGTGCGAAATCCAAGGTGTACGAACGTGTAAGCTTGGAGTCAAGCAAAGAAATTCATTGTGCGAGAGTAGTGGAAACATTTGCATCGGGGACACTATAATGAATGTTGTAAATATTCGGATAACGGTAGCGTGGTGCTAATATGTCTGCCTCACGTTCAAGAGGTCCCTAGTTCCAATCTCGGTCAGGGTGAGTTACCTGGATAAGGTTTTTTCGGGGGTTTTCCCTTATCCTTAAAGACGAATGTCTAAGCTCCATGGACCCTGTACGCATTAGAGCATCATTTCATTCATCGTCTGGTATGACTTAATGTTGGAGAACGTAAATTACAAAAAAAAAATCGGATAAACTGTAATTAGTCTAGAATTTATTTGTATTGTCTCTCGTCACAGTGCCCTGAGGTATACATACCAACATGCTTTACCTAGATAATAGCAGATTAGCAGCCTTGGACAAGACCGGAGAAGAATCCCAGCTTTAATAAATCAACCTATCAAACATCAACAAACACAAAAACAATCGATAAGATTTGTAAATTCCCTAAGGTTGCCGCAAAATGCGGAAACGCTGCACCTTCTCTATGTGGATCGTAGAAAAAGTAATTTAAAAAATAAAGGCTAAACAAAGCCACATAAACCTAGCAGGGTTTTTAATTGTGTGTTATCAATGCAATATCTTGTAAGGCTAAACAATGAGGAGCCGCCACTGAAGGACACGCATGATACTATTTGTTCGGAATGTAAGAGACAGGTGCTTGCAACTTAGAATTCGTGAGATTAGCTGCTCGTTTCATTACGATGAGAGAATGGCTGTTGCAAACGCTTTCAAGACGGTAAATACGAAAACGGGAAGGAAATGAAATTGCGTCGTGTTAATGGCAGACAGTTTCCGCTTTTTGTGCGCCTGCCTGTATTTGCTGTACAATTAATGGATTGGCCCGAGGCTCGGCCGACCCGCTCTTTGCCTCGAACAGAAGGAGGAGGCGGTGATAATAACCGGATTGTTTTCAGAAAGGAATTGAAAGGGATGGAAGATGCCGAGTAAATGAAATTTCAAAACCGCTGCAAACCCAATAATATTATTATTCTGCTTTCCTCTTTATTAGCGTTTATTTAATCATATAATTTAATACACGCTAGTTTCGGTTTGCCTGGGTAATGTTAACGTTGCTCCTTTGTTTCTTAGTTCCCTTCCTGTTTAGCTCCGCCCTACTAATTAGCATATTCTTGCCCTTTTATTCCCCTACAGTAGGTGCGGGATACTATTATACATTCCAACAAAACATTCGAGATTTCAGCAGAAATACAATTCTGACCCCCCCCCCCCCCTATATCCAAAAACAGACATTTTACTTTCCCTAGCACATATTAAGGATATGTATGACTGAAATTTTCAAATTCTGAACTAATAATGCTAGCTTTTTCAAATTTACACCACAGGTGTAGTATAATGTAAACATGTTGCAACCTAAATTTAAACCATTTTTCTCCAGCAGTTTAGAAATTATGATAAATTTTGTATGTTTTTTGTTACGTCACTAAAAAAGTCCCTTGCGACAAAATATTTTGAATTTTGGTCTAATATTTTAACCCTATGTTCATAATACACATACTTTTTGAAATTGCTCTGGGTTTTTCTGTGTCTCCTTTAGTTTAGGTCACAAAATTTTTTTTAATTTACAAATATTCTTTTTTTGTCTAAAACACTGTAAGTTTTGTGTTTGAAAATTAAAAATATATGCTTATATACATTTCACAATAAAACCTAGGGCAGTTTCCATTCCTCATGATATTCTGAACCTGTGTAGGAAATTTCATGAATGTAGTACAAAAACTGCATCGCAAGGAGCATTTTACAGGAAGAAAAATGCTGAAAATATGAACATTGAGAAAACAGCGATTAAAGATTTGATTGCATAACTCACATTAAAATCCACCAGGCTGATAGGTTGGACCCTCAGATTTCTTTTTCCTCTCCTCTGTTGCTGATTTTTCCACCTTTTTCTTCTTTAGATGTTGCTTTTCTTCTGCACAACTTCGCTTCTTGCTTTGCAGGATACGAGTATGATCTCGCTGCACTGAAGTTTTCCTTGCTGAGTCTACTACACTTTCACCTCTGATATTTCGCTGCAGCTCCAATGACTTAAGACTACCCATGTTAAACTCACTGATGCTTTTAATAACAGCAAGATCCAATTTTTGTTTTGATATGAAAACTTCCTTTGGGCACTTATTCCATGTGACATGATGTAAAGATTCATTGGCATTCTGTGTTTTTCCTGTTTTGCACCTCTCTAGTAATGTTGTAGAAGCCAGCCTCTGATATATTGGCAACATTTTAGGAACTATTTTGTCTGAAAGCCTTATTTTTCTTTTCTTGAATTGAAAATTTAAGAACGGAAAACAGACAAAGAATGTGGATGTAGGCAAAAGAGGGCGTGACTCTGACAGAGTTTAAAGGCCACCGACATTTAAATAAGCATTTAAAAATGGCGCCCGGAGGCAAATTATGCATTTTTCACATTCGGGAATGTCTAAATTATTTTATAGAATTAAAATAAAAAAAGTCGTTTTTTCACGATTTTCATGAAATTTCAGTCAATTAAGTACCTAGCACACAACATTTTTATATCAATATTTTTTTTTTCATTAGATTACATTGGATTATTCCGCGCCAAAGCAACCCGTCTTGATTTGTACGAGGTGTGTCCGTAAAATAATGTCTCCAATTTTATTTAATATACAAAACTTGTTTATTGTCAATGAATGTTACATTGATAGAAAGGCGGAACTTACAGCTATCTTTCAATGTAATCACCATTGTGATCATTGCAAGTTTGTATGCGCTGCGGTAGTTTTGTATACCCTTGTCATAGCAGTCTCCCGCCAAGTTGCGCAGGTAGCGCTTAACCTCGTTTTTCAAATCATCGTCGGTCTGGAAATGTGTTCCACCCACGTGTAACTTCAACTCAGGAAACAGATGATAATCATTAGGTGCTAAGTCTGGACTGTAAGGTGGGGGGATGAGGCTGTCCAATCCCAACTGGGCCAGGAGATCATCCGTTGCATGTGCAGTATGGGGACGAGCGTTGTCGTGATGAAAAATCACTGCCTTCGTCAGCATTCCCCTCCTTCGATTTTGAATGGCACGTTACAATTTTTTTAAAGTCTCACAGTAGCTAGTGGCGTTTATTGTTATGCCGGTAGGCATAAACTTACACAACAATACATATTTTCTGTCCCAGAACACACTGGCCATCACTTTGCCGGCAGAAAATGTCTGATTGAACTTTCGCGGCTTCGGTGAATTCGAATGCCGCCCCTGACGAGAACGTTCTTTAGTTTCTGGTGTTGTGTACTGCACCCAGGCTTCATCGCCAGTGACAATTGAATCCTGTTCTGCATAGCGCTCCAGTTCGAATCTCGGTCAGGGTGAGTTACCTGAATAAGGTTTTTCCTGGGTTTTCCATTGTCCTGAAAGACGAATGTCTGATAACTCTAAGCTCTAAGCACCCTGGGCTCATTTGAGCATCATTTCACCCATTCCATTCATCGTCCGATATGACTTAACGTTGGAGGATGTCAATTACAAAAACCAACAAAAAAAATAGCGCTCCAGGAATCGGTGGGCCGCTTCAACACGTTGCCGTTTATGGTCTTCGGTGAGCATTTTGGGGACCCACCTCGCACACACCTTGCGATAATGCAAATGTTCGGTCAAAATCTTGTCAATCGTAGTCTTACTGACTTCAGGGATAAGTTCGTACAGCTCGCGAACTGTCACACGCCGATCTTTAAGCATTTCTTGCTCCACTTTTGCAATTGTTTCGGCTGAAACCGAAGGCCAATCAGAACGCTGTTCGTCATGGACGTCTGTACGTCCGTCTTTAAACTCTCTGATCCACTTTCGCGCGTTTTTGACGTCCATACACTGTGGCCCATAGACTTTGCATAACTGACGATGAATTTCAGTGGGGGTAGTGTCCCTTGCACTCAAAAAACGGATCACTGCACACAACTTGCACTTGGCGGCGGAAGTGATAGGAAGCTGCATCGCAAACGGCTGCCCAGCCAAGACTAATGGTTGCAACGGGTTTGTTGTGGTGGGGATTTGAAGGGGTGAAACCAAGCTACACACCAGTGTTGCCGGATCTCGCGTAATAGCGTTCCTCATGGCTCCAGCGCCTCGTACCTTCGTGGGGCATCCCCGGTAGAAAGCATGAGGCTAGAGTACACAGAAGGTGACTTCTCAAGAAGTCACGACAGTGCAGAGCACTGTATTCCTAAAGCTGACCAGTCGAAAACAACCCGGCAGTCCAGTACAAATGGTACCCCACTTATCATGATCCCACTAGGCAGGCTTGGAGACCAGAGACCGTCCTACCGAAGGAGGAAGTGTTTACCAAGAGCACTTCCTCCTGCCATTCAGCGCCGAGACTCCCACCGACACTTTTACCCTGAAAGAGACCACCAGATGAGATATGATATGAAATGGGAGGACATGTTGTCACGAGGTCTACCCGAAAGTCTAAAGACTCCGGCCTCTGTCATCCTGATAGCGATGGAAAACTTCGGGGTTCTTTCCTTGGGGCAATACCTTGAGTCTAAAATGCCCCCCCCCCCATCGACAACAACGTCAAGATGGGTGGAGGTGGATACGCCACTTACGCGCGTCAACCCCGCAGGGAAGAATAACCTCGGTGAGGCCGCCTGGTGATCTAGCACACCTACTACTAGCTCTGCAGGCTAGTACACGTGACCTTTTAGGCAACCCTCGGCCTCCTCCGGGCGGTCGAGGTCTGGCCGGAGGTACCCGATCTCCCTCGGGTATCGGGAACACACTGGCCCCTTGAGTCCAACCCAATCCGAACAACTCCCATTCAGGGAGGGGCTCCAATGTTCAGCCCGAGGTTCCTCTGGTAACGTCAGAGGTACCACGAGTACTAAGGGTCCGCAGCACAGCAGCTGAAGGGGAGGGATCCCACCCTACTTGGCAAATGGAAGCACAGGAAATTCGGGGATGTAATTAATATACCCAGCGTTCACCTGGCGACTCGGGAAAACTGCCGAAAAAACCATAGTTCAGGAAGGTCGGCCACGGGGATCGAATCCGGATCTCCCGAATGCGGGCTACAGACGAAAGCGCCCGAGCCATCCCACTAGGTTTTATCAATATTTCACTTTAAACATCTAGACATTTCGAGATCCAGAATAAAGAGAGCATTTTAGAGAGAGTTCTGTAGGTATGCGAGTTTAAGTACCAAACTTCGTATTTTGAGTTACACGACTTCCAAAACTGGAGACTAATATTTTTAAAAAGATCCCCGTCCTAAAATTTCCGTTACATGGAAAACGCTTCCTTATTATTTTTCTATTTTTCTTTTTCAAAATTGCCTAACTATAATACTGTGACTTTGGGGTTTCGTGAAATTAAAAGTCCAATTGCACAAACTTAAAATGTTCTTTATTTTCACCGAATTACAGTTGGAACACTTGCCGATCACATAGAATTACGTAGCGCACACAATTGCAATCCATCAGTTCGTCTGTCACAGGTCCACTCCATACTCACAATTACGTACAACTCCTCTGATACACGTACACAGTCTTCCAGTCCGTTCGCTAGCACGGCGCTCCTCACGGCTGCTCGCAAAGAACTGAACTGACTCGTCCACTGCGGCTCTTATATAGAAAGATCGCTGTTTCTGGAAGCTTCGAGGCTCGGAAAATCATCCCGATGGTTCTAAACGTCAGGGGGAGGGAAAAGAGACGGTACAGGGCTCGTGCCGCTCTTCTAACCTTCCCCTCCGTGAGCGCTACACAGATAAATGGGTGGGCGTGGCCTAAATGCTTCCCGTCTGGCCCTACCTGCCAGCTGATTCTATTGGGAATTCCGATGTTCGGGTGACAATACTATAAAGATGATTATTTATGTCCTTTTCGATAACATTAAAGATCCCACTTTCACTGATGTTCCTTCACTTAATGTGAGTTTCAAACTATTTCATAACCTAGAAGTGCGTGTATTTTGCAATATTGTGAGCAACCAGTGGAAAATGTTAGATGGATCTTGCAGTGTGAGGGACAAATGTGACAATTGGAGTAAACTGGACAAGCTGGTGAGTTCTCGTAAATATTATCGTATAAGCAATGTGTCCGTACCAGAAAAGGTTATTATGTAAAAAATATTAAAGAAACTTTATTACTTACTACAGAGGATTATACACTCCAGTAAGGTAAATTTTGCTTTAGAACAGCTGGAGCTAGGCTGTGCTAGTCAGGTTAAATGTTCTCCAGATGTTTTGTTATGGGTTACAAGCATATCCAGGAGATATGAAACAATAAGAAAACCTAATGAAGTGACATTCCCACATCCTGTATATCTATGGCGGTTTTTAACAAAGATAGGACAAGCATTCCTGGCCTAGGACACTCACAAAATAAATAATACAGACGAGCCTCCACTTGTCAAAGTGAAGAAGTGTGTGAAAGTGCTGGCAAACATATCATGAACAATTAGGTACACAAAATGTTAAATGAATCCATGTGCCTAAACACTTATCCACGAAAGTGCAAAATAGAGAAACCTGAAGAAAATACATCGATGAACTTGGTGACAAGGTGAAGAGACGGAAGGAGCTCAAACTTAGCAGTCATTAAATATTACAAGTTAGCTTTTTCATTTTCTGTTTCTTTCTTTTCTTGTGCATGTGTTCTTGATTTTTCCATTTCTGTTTTGTTTCATTTAATCATATTTTCTTCTATGTTTTATTGTGCAAAGTGTTAAATCCTTATAAGTTGTCATGCCTTATAAGTTAAATTTAGATTGGAAGTATATGGTGGAAAATGCATATTACTGATCATGCTACTATATATGATAAACGTTTAGAATTTGTCATGCTATATTTTATTTTATTACACATTTTTGTTGAAAGTATAAAGTGAAAAATACTTAGAAGTTGTCTTGCTGTCTCTTAATATGGATTATATCGTGTCCATTGTGTATAGCTTCCTATTTTGCATAACCAGAGTCGCTTGTCTTCGACGGATGCCATCTTGGAATCTGTATTATGGTCTGAGTATTGGAGTTGGTGTTGACTCGACGACCCGTAAGATGTATGATCCTTTGCCTGTTCGTATACATTCAGAATAAGTTGTTATCGTGTCTGAGGGTATCGCTGTTGTGTGTGGTTTCATGAATGTGATTGGTCTACTTTAACACGGTCAATATAGGATGACGTCCTGTGAGGGAAATAGTCACATTTAATTGTTTTGTATCCATGTAAGTTCATATACAGGGCAATATGCATAAAGAATTGAAGAAGAATATTTCTTAAATGAAGAAGAAATGCTGAAAGCAATAATGTAATTGGGTTCTCTGATTCGGTGCCATCGAAGTATGTCTAATACTTGATACAAACCTTTGACAATTGTAATTTTGATATTTTTAATTACTAATAGTTTCTTTGATTAACCTTATGCTAGACAAGGAGCAAAAGGTGTCATGTTATTACTTCGCATGAGTCTCCAAAATTAGTTGGAGTACTGTTCATACGTTTTCACTGCGGTTTTTCTTCTTTTTTTTTTTTTTTTTTTTTCTTTTTGTGAAGGATTGTATACAATATTCCACAAACCATTGTGTCTAAGTAAAAACCTGAAAAAGAATAGGAGAAGGACGCCAAGTGTTCCTATAATATGCAGCGTTGTGAATGTTGTGAATTTGCCTGGTTTATCTGACGTACTAATTAATGTTTCTGTAAAAATCACAAACAGCACCAGCAATAACAGGATAGTATGTAATAAAATAGAGACAAATATTTCCGCGCAATGGTTACTAATCTCTGTTTCATATAACCTTGCCCCGCTGACATGTATCACTCCGCGTTCAACTACCTTCCCCCTCACCCTAATTGGCTAATACTTTCACGGCATAGGCCATAGGCGATGCCTTCCCGTCACATTTGAACCTGCAGTAAACGTCATAATAATTTCCAGGAAGATAGATAAAATCATAAAAATGAGGATGCAAAGGCATGCCAAAATACAAGTTTATAATGAAACTGAGCAAGTTGAAACTGAATGAATGAGCAATGAAACTAAAACAAGTTTATAATGAAAGGTCTTCGGCATTTTCCACTGGGATTTTTTAAACCAGCACACATACCTTTTTAAAATGCTTGTCTTTCAGTCTTAAAAGTCGTGTCACGCCATACTTTACTTTTCATGTGTTCTTCATTCTCCCAAGTCTCGTCAAGGTAGTATATTTTGCGACTTGTATCTCGGTACAGTCTGATTGTTCTTAAATAACGTCTTCGCCACACAGCAATATCGCCCCTGTCTTTTAGCAAATTTTTCTTGTACATTTTTTCATTCCCAAACCCCAGCCGTATAAGCAATATGCTGAAACTCGGTAAATCTGCATCCTCATTTACAGCAGACGAATTGTTATGTTAGGGAGTTCGTTTCTTAAGAAAAGAAAACTATGCACATGACGACGCACCGCACTTTTCACGAACTTATCGCATTCTCCGAGCACACACTTTTGTTTATTCCTGCTTTTGTCTGGAGTGGTAAGTTTTCTTGTTGTCTCAATTTCACATCGCGACGCTCCTACGGACCTAACACTCACGCCTGTAACTTCAGAGCATAGTTATTCGACTTCTCTCACTGACAAAGATGGATTCTTCTCTATGAGTGCATTAAACACATGCACCATAATTCTTTTTTCGCCGCTTTGTAAAGGTTTTCCCTTGCGATGCTTCAGCGAAAAACTGGCGGTAGACTCTGCCATTAATACATATAATAAGTACACGCACAATAAACGATCAATAAAGTAATTTAGCCCCCGCATTCGGCAAAGCACACCTTCGAATGGCGATATATGACTAATCCAGTTCAAAACAAGGTCAGTGATAAAAATATGTCATCACTACCGCTAAATCACGTGCTATCGTGCCATGTGCTTGAGAGCAAAGGAACCTCCGCTTTACTTCGTTTAAGAATTAACATGCATTTGAGATAAATCAACTCTGATGCGTAATATATGTAACTCAGATAGTTATGAAAATATAAATTTGACAATTCTCTTCCAAAATATAAAGATATATCACCATGTTAAATAACAAACTAATTTTTACCGCACAACAATCTGTACCACAACAGCAGCCAATGAGAGGTGATTAGGTCACGTGACCGTTAAGAGATACGGGGCAAGCTTATGTGAAACAAGGTTTAGTAAGTCATATGGCAGATTTAAAGCAGTTGCAGTTTGTGGACCTTCTAGTGAAAGAAAGTCCAAGAATTACTCGTCGCTGTCAAAACATGACAGCGTCAATCTGAAAATAATAAGCAAGGGCAGAACTGCTTACAACTGTTTATACATATAAAATTACTGATAAAAGCATAATAGAATCTATAACTTTGCAGCTCTTTGTAAGCGACCATTGATTAGCGAATAACTGTGGTTAAAGACCAGAATCGCCTACGAGAAACAGTGGTATCGTCCCACTTTTATCTGATATAAATATACACATTCCTATAAGCCAAGTTAAAAAGCCAATGTGAGCTTATTTGAATTATAAATGTTCAGAAAACTCTGAAGCCCTATTTCCAGTAATCTCGAAAAGAAATAGATTGAGTCCTTGGAAATCGTTTAGCACTGCTCTATTCTCGTGGATTACATTACGGTCCTATGAGGTCCCGAATTCAAAACCCTCTAGGTAGGATAATCTTTGCGAGTTGACTTTTTCATTTCCTCTCCCAGAGTACTGTGCCTGTTATCCCTAATTTTATCGACTAGGGTGACGTTTCCAGCATTTTCATTTCAGGTAAATTCTTTCACTTTTCTGTGTGCTTCATTCCATTCTATTATTTTCTGGGGAAATTTCTTTCACAAGATTGGATGTAATGTAGTTTGAAGCTGATTTTTCAGATAATTCAAGAAATTCGTTAAAATTTCCATATATGGAGATGTAATGCAAACATGGCCCTCTGAAATTAATGAAAAGGTTAAACCAAGATGGCTTTGTTTGTGACGCAACAGACTGCCTAGGTTTATTATCATTTCCAGAAATCCAACCTTTGAGGTCAAGCCAATCAAATTCAAGTTTTGGTCCCTTAGTAACAAGACATTGTATAATGAACCAATCCGAGTTCAGTAACATTTTAATTTGATTTCATCTTCACTAGTGAAAGGTCTCAGTCCTTCTTGTTCTTTCGATGTAGTGAGACGTGTTATAGATATCGTCTCGGACACAGACGCACTATTAAGTTGCAAGAGGGCTGCTAGGTTCCTGCAAGTTACAGAAGTAATTTTATCTACTGATTAGCGATCAGTGAAAAGACTCGCCGAGTACGCGTCGCAAAAGGAAATACGTAAATGATGAGTGGCATGCTGTTGCATTCACTACGCCTGTAAAATCAGGAAAGATGTTTGTAAATCATGTCTTAAAACATCGGCTGTGAAATAATTCAGTGAGAAAATAAATTCTCAAAAAGTGAAGCAGTGTTTTAAATCAATTTTGTTGCCACCATCCACCATTCCGTTGCTGGCGCCGTACCACTGCCCTAGATTACAGAGTTCATCGCTCATCGACGGAGCTGCCGGTGGATCGTCAAGTCTACATCATCGCACTGACAAGGAAGCTGGAGAGATCATCGATTCTGCATCCTGAGGAAGATAAGTCAACTCACCGAGGGATAACAACATGTGGGTGCGTCGCGTGGCTTAAAGTTACATCTCGCCACACACGACAAACTTTTAAACAAAAACTTATTACAAGTTTCACGTACTTTTTCTTTCGCTGACAATAAATTTTATTAGGTAGAGAAGGAACTAAAGTTCAGCCATATGTTCGACTTAGAGATTTCATCAGAAATAAGGACAAAACCAAAGCAGTTTAAGAAAGTTCTGAACAAGTGTACATGCGTGTTTGCCATCTGAAACAACTTAAACGTATAAAATGATTTGTTGCTTTTATTTTCCAAAAAAATGTGATTAGAGTACTACATTTAAGGATGTATTCTGAGTATTTAGTTTTTGACCCCTTGAGACACAAATGTATTTTAGTGAATGTAACATGTACACCTAGAATGTAATATAAACGACTCTAATTGACTCTAATTGTCGTTGACATGAGCTATTACACCACGGACTACTGATGGAGGAAGACCAAGAATTGTTCGTACACCAGAAGGGGAGCAACATATGTTTTAAGTGTGTTGAAGGTGATCCAGGTATCAGTACAAGACAACTGACTGTGGTATCTGGTACATCACACGTGATTGCATGCAGGGTACTTCCGAGTGGCTGTTGTATCCATATCATATTCTATGTGTGCAGGACACTTCGCCTACTGATTATCCACCACGGGCTAACTTTTGCCGATGGTTTGTAGCACAAACAGCCAATCCATTGTTTGTCTTGTCAATTTTGTTTACAGACGTGGCAACATTTGGGAAATATGGAATTTTTTATTTCCACAAGGTACACATATGGACAGATCGTAACCTTCATGCTGTACTTCGGGCCAGATATCAGCAACAATTTAGTCTGAATAGGTCCATACGTTTTACCAGCGTGGCTTACTGGTGCTGTCTACAGGGACTTTATCCAGAATCTTCCCGACCTACTTCACGAAAATTTGCAAATAAGAAAAAAGTGTGGTTTATGCATGATGAGGCTCCGGCACATTTTAGCCGCATTGTTCGAGAGGCACTGACTGGTATCTACCATGAGCAATGGATAGACACAGGAGGACTAGTTTCTTGACCTGCACGTTCTCTCGACCTCAATCCTGTGGATTTCTACCTCCGTGGGCATCTTAAATAATTGGTTTTTGTAGCTGTCATACCGAATAAAAAATGCTTCATCGACTTGTCATGGGAGCCTGCGAAACCATTTGCCACCATTTCGTAGTTTTTGAAATGGTGCGACATTCCATTATGAGACGAATAAGGCACACACAGAAGCAACAGGAAGACTTTTCCAGCATTTATTATAAGTTTTGTGCGTTATAAGTATACCACTGTGTTGAACACCTCCTAATAGAAAACAAAGTATTATGAGACATGTGTTCTATGCACTTTTTTTCCTTCTTTTGGTGTGAGGAGCCTTTACCCGAAGTTTGTAAAAGTATTCCTGAAACATTCGTATTTGACACTAGCAATGTAGTATTACATGTTGTGTAACAGGTCTATTTAGGTAATAAATAAAATTATTATCTTGAATTTTCTGTAACTATAGTGCAAATTTTAGTTCATGAATATTTATGAATTGCGTTTTCACATCCTTTATTAACAGCCACACAATAATTGATAAATGAAAATTTATCCAGCATCTATTATAAAGTAAATATTCTAGTCCGTCTATGTCGGCGAAATTCCGCGGCGACTGCCTACCGTCTCGCGCAGTAGAGAGAGACCGCCAGTGGGTTCGATTATAATTTAATTATGCTATATTAAACAAGTTTAATTATTAGGTTCATTTTGACTAAAATATCATATTTTTAAGATACTTACATGAAAAATAATGTCTATATCTCTAAATTACTGATTGTAGTTATGAATGCCTCTATGTTCAATTGGAATTATGCATAAGCGCTATTCAAAAATGTAGGAAAAATACATTCTTAAAACAGATAATTTATACGTTTAGCATGACTTCAGCCAGTCATGGTTTTGTACAGCCTTTGTACAGCCGTTACCAAGTATAGCAGTTTGAGATCATTCAAGCACAGTGCCAAGATCAGAGAGCATTGCTGTGTTCACATGCTGTTTAATCACATTTATTTCGCAGCGCTTGGGACCGAAAATTGTTTACGTATATCGAATTCTTTCTAAATATTGTGGCGAACCCGATCGTGATAGCGCGGCTTGTGTACACAAAAAGCCTGGAGATAAGGAGTATGCCGGAAGAAATAATGATAGCGCGAGATAAAAGACCTGCCGGCACCGATAGGATTACGCTTCTGGAAGGTGATAGAACATTCGATTCCTGTTTGGTCCAGAAATATCTCGAATATGTATTTAAGGACGTGACGGCTCGCAAAGAGTTAGTTGTAAAACAGTTTTTTGTGAAACAGTGTTGTGAAATAAGAAATGAAATGTGTAGTGTTTAACGCCCGCTTTTACTATATACGGCAGCATGAGATGAACATGGAGCACCAGTGGAATGAGATGGCGGGGGAAACCGGAGATCCCGGAGAAAACCCGCCCAGCGCCGTGTTGTCCACCACAAATCTCACTTCGCGGTCGCCTGGGATCGAACCCGGGCCGCCTTGGTGAGAGCCAAGCGGTCTAACCACTGAGCCACGGCGTGGCCTTGTGAAATGAGAGACAGCCAGCTGTGTAACGAGAGCTAATGATGTAATCTGCTGTCACTGTTTGTTATTGTGATCGACCTTGGTAGACTGATGGTGTAGGTAACGTCATGCTGCTGTAATCTACAAGAGTATTTCTACGAAAATAAAGGAGACTTTTAATTTCTGCAACTCGACCTTTTAATTCTACGAACCCACAAAGTCACAATATGCTAGTCTACATCACTTTTCCCTGTAGCCAATACACTACTTTTGACTTATATAATTTTCTGATGTTCCAAATATAAAGCCCTAAAAATAATTTTGTTTTATAATTTTATATTTCTATTTTATTTATCACATTTATCATGTACTTATATTAAACATTAACATTTACCTTTACCTGTCCTGTCACCTACTCTATTCAGAATGAGTAGAAATTTATTTTTAACAGGAGTTTTTTAAAGTGATAATGCACATCATAATGAAAAATTACAGTACTGTTATATAGTGTGAGGCAAATAAATATTTTGGGTTAAAATAGTAAAATATTATATATACACGTACTATGTTAAAATATTTCAGACATGGCTAGTACATACCTCATATAGCTTACACCAGTGGAGTTTTAATTTAAAAGATGTGCTTTGGTCTCAAAATAGTCATTATTCTTGTGGAAATATTTTACACTTTAGCGCCACATAGTTGTTAGAATCACTTTGGGGTGAAAAAAAGACCCCAGACATATAATGCGTTTCTCCAGAGCTGATAATCAGTAAAAGTCGGAATCTAGTAAAGTAATAAAACAGCTATAATGCAGTGAACGTCATAGGGATATCTGGAGCTGTTTACTAGCTTTTGACACACTTTAACATTTTACTTTTATTACTTACACTTAAATTGATTAAGCAAAATGTTGCTGAGGAAGACATATTGCACAATCAAAGGAAGTAAATCTAAGTTTGGTTAAGAATTTAATGATGTTTAGGTTATGAGATAATATATTGAGTCAAATAATATTAATTCAATCCATATTTTCTTTTCCCTCTTTGAATAAAACAAAGTATAATTATTATTGTAAATCTCACTGTGTTCAAACAAAATAATTAACCGCAGGTTATTCAAATGATTTAACCTTTTCCTGGCCGCTCTTTAAGCTGGTTTGTAATATTTATGTCTATCGTCCGTAGGGGAAAGGATTGTTAATTTGGTCCAGAAAAGAAGCTTCTTATTCTGAACAGAATGGCTCCTCATTTCTTATTTTGTGTTACCGTTCCAATGCTATGAATGTGATTGGTTTAAATAGCTTTATGTCGATTCTTGATACTATCCTGAATAGGTTAGTGTGCTAGTTCACATTTGTGGTTATGTTAATAATTGTTGAAAGTAAAGAATATATAGAAAGTAAACTTTCTGGATTAACGTTTAATGTGCAAAGTTATGTTTGAACAGGATTTATGGTAAAAGAATAGCTTTGAAATTGTGTGTTTACAAAAGTTGTCGTTTATTTCAAAACTGTTTCCTATAAGAATTTACAATCACACACAGAAGAAACAATAGACGACAGTTTTTCTCGTGTTAATCTTAGACAGTAAATTTTTTCAGGTGATAATTTAATAATTCACTTGGTTACAGTTTATTCAAATGCAGTAGTTATTAGCAAAATATAATTTATTAGTTATTGCCGAATGGCAAAGTATAAGTATACCGGAATTTTGGAATGGTAGTTTGCTGGAAAATTTACTCAAAGGTTACAATTTATCAAGATGCTCTTCCGGTATATTATGAAAATTAGATGTCCAGGCTCTCCATAAGGTCCACATGCTGGGTGTCAAGACCAGGAATGTGTGGTGTGATCGACGAGGCATTACATACCGGATTACAAGAAAAATGAGGAATCATTTTGGACAAGCTCTTCCTCACGTCCGGTTTGTGGCATGCTTCTCCGTCGAGCAGTTGTTAGAGACTTTTCCATGGACACAGCATCTTCAAGACCAAATCATCTGGTATATTTAACACTTTCTCTTGCTCAGCAGTGGTCGGTGTTTATACGCTTATGAAGAGTAGGCTACAAGAGCATCCAGATTCCACTTAATGAGACAGTGCAGACCAACTCAGAAAACATTTGTTTCAAACTCACGAGTATATTGTACTACAAATTTAAATACTTCAAGGATATCAGCTTCGTTCTCTTACTTTTTCATGAAGAACACTATGAAGGACACGAAATTTTGTCGCAAAACACTGCGATCCCTTTCCTAAATCTTTTACACATAAAAACTCACCATAGCAACCGACGATTTCAGACGATGGACACCGAAATCAACCGATGTTCCAAATGATAAAACCAGAGTCTGTAAGGTAAACTGTAAATAAATAGAAGTTTTATTTAGAACAAATAATCTTCTTCTTCTTCTTCTTGAAGTGTCTAAAAGCAACACTCTTTGGTTTAGTTAACTATTCATCATACAGCCACTGTAACCATAACGTACAGTGTTTTGAGGTTATAAACAGAGTAGACATAATTAAAAATCATCTGAGTTTTAAGTTTCGAAGTCTGCGGCTTGGTGATTCACTATTATTGGCTCCTGTAAGAAAGATTAAGGTTACTATCAGTCGTATTATCTTCGACACACTTTTAAGCCAGAATGTTAATGAAATAGTCTGATATTCTGTGGCTAATAGGTAGTTAACAAGACAATAGAACTAGAGAAAGCTATTTCCTAGAGGAAACGAAATTCTAACAGCATGAGTTGAAACCTCTCACCTTCCGATATTCTTGTTTGTTCGAGTAATAGATTTGTGAAATTTGTAAAATCCATATTATATAAACTATCTTATTGAAACAAGTAAAATGTCACTGAAAGGTGACTTAGATTCCCCGTAATCTGACTTAGATTATTCGAGATTTCTACCTATCTGTTCCATGCATTCTAACGTGTAATTAAAAAACACGTTCCACAGACAGCAAGATTACAAAAGCCCGCCTCGGCAGTTTGGTGGTAGCATGCCTGCCTCACGTTCAAGAGGTCCCAAATCTGAATCTCGGTCAGAGTGACTTACCTGGTTAAACATTTTTCCCGGAGTTTTCCCTTATCCTGAAAGACGAATGTCAGGTAACTCTAAGCTCTATGGATCCTGGACTTATTTGAGCACCATTTCACCCATTCGCCAATATGACTTAAAGCTGGAGGACAAATTACACAAAAAATCACTTATCTCTCTTGCGAATACATTGATTCTGAATAACATAATTTTCTGATTTTCCAAATATAAAGTCCTAAAAACAATTTTCTTTTATAATTTTATTTTTCTATTTAATTTATCATATTTAGCATGTATTTAGATTAGATATTAACATTTATCTTTACCTGTCTGTGACCCACTCTTTTGTCACGGCCACCTTTAACTCATACCAATTCAAAACAAATGTTAATCATTTTAAATATATCAAAATGAATCATAAATGAATAAATGTAACATCGTTCTAGCCCTTGACATATTAACATCTGTATCAGTGATGTTGTATGAAAATTATTAACTTTTAAAGCATTAGCATTATCTTATAGTTAGTTTTGAAGTTCATTCTATACCTAAAATAGATTGCCGTATAACCTTTTCATGGCTTTCGCTTCATTTTAGTTATATTATGCGGTGGTGGACAGCCATAACCTCAAAAATACCTTTTTAAGCATGACTAGAATAATATCATACAAACTGCTTTAATCGATAACTGATGACGTGTTCAGTAAAATGTTAAACTTAGTTGGCGCAGATCAGGTTTTTGAGGTGATTCAGATCCAGATGATGCACTAATATTCACCACAGCAAATTACTTTGGAAACTCATACTGCTACAAAAGTGAAATGTGGTCCACTAGCTTTCCCTAAGATTGTCATATCTAAAATACAATATGTCAGTAAAACCGTAGCAAACCAAGTTTTGGCAAATCAGAAGGTAATGATGGTTCATTTGCCAGAGAAAAGGAACCTAAAAGATGTACTACATATGCAGTACGAATAAGCAACAAATGCATAGCAAGTTTGTGCAAGAGACGTAGGAAGGAAAGGAAAAAATTGCTGCCATTAAAAAAGTCAGGCTCTATCCACAATCATAGTAATATGAAAACATGTTACATGTTAAAAGTTGTAAGATACCACGTATTAGAACACATCAAATTTAAACCAAGAAAACTCATAACAAAATTAGTGTTGCTGTGTTGTAACACATGATGAATTCACTTCGAAAGTTGCTCAAAATAGCCTCCATTTACTGCCAAACAATGCCGAAGTCTGTCTTTGAAATTAGTTAATGTTGCCAGCAACACTGTTCGCCTGATCAGCTATATTTCTTGTCCAATTCTTCGCTTTAATTCTTCAAGATCTGTTGGTCGGTCTTTGTGAACACTTCACTTCAAATATACACACGAGAAAAAGTCTAAGGGGTTCAGAGCAGGAGTTCTTGGCAGCCATTCAATACTTCCTCTTCTGCCAATTAATCTTCCTGGAAATTCAGTATTCCATACTAAGCTGGCGAGTAGTTAAATGTGAGTTTTCTTCCACTGATAAAACATCAAGAGCTTTATCACCATCTGTAACTCGTTTTGGCCTTCTAGACTTTGCCTTATTTTTTAACACTTTCAGTTTTATTGATATTTTTCAAAATGTTGCTTACCATAGAATGAGTAATCCTACGATCTGAATACATTTCATTAAACAAGACACAAACCTCTTGTTGGGTCCTCCTCCTATCATCATATCCGATCTGTAAGTTGTGTCATGACTAAATACTTCCAGGAATATTTTGCAATGAAGTAAGCATTGTTGTCCTTTTGGTTTTTGTAATTTACGTCCTCCAACGTCAAGTCATAACGGACGTTGATTGAAATGGGTGAAATGATGCTCAAATGAGCCCAGGGTCCATAGAGCTTAGAATTACCCGACATTCGTCTTTCATGATGAGGGATAACCCCGGGAAAAACCTTATTCAGGTAACTCACCCTGACCGAGATCCGAACTCGGGACCTCTTGAACGTTAGGCAGACATGCTACCATCTACGCTACCGAGGCGGGCATTGTTGTCCTTATTAGCTTAGCATTTGTCTGTATTTGTTCAAACCAAAGATATAATTATCGCGAACGCATTGTTGATTGGAGGCAGCGCGGGCGACGAGTTCAAAGAGCGGGCAGTGCAGTTCGGAGATAAAAGCTCGCCGAAACGCGGGGGGAAGGAGGAGGATTTCTGGAGAGTTCGTCTTTCTTCTAACGCCGTCTTGATTGTTCAAAAGCATTCCACGAATTTCTGGAGTAGTGAGTGTTCCTGCGGAATTAAAGAGAAATTTTTTGTGTTTGTAACCTGGACTTTTTAATTTCATGAACCCACAGAGTCATATTATTACGTATATGTCGCGCTGTCTTTTCTTGCTTTTAAATAAAAAACATTTACTTCTCAACGTTAAGTCATATCGACGATGAACATAGCGTGGCTTCCTTCGTTAGAAGAGTAAATCTGGTGCTTTTGGGCACATAGAAGCTAAAACTGATAACGAGGCCTCTGAGCAAAATTAAAGGCTATTTCAGGTCCAATAAAGAAGGCACGCTAAAAACCACAGCGCTTAAAGAGCATCCGTAAATAAAAATTCAATTTTCTAAGTGTTTCCATTTATACCCAATTTAGTGCAGCTGTTGAGGTATTCCCACATATGTGCTTAAAAGTCATTCCAACCGTTTTGGAGACGTCTTTTGCTTCTCTTTCCTATTCTTGACAACAGAAAACACAAATGGAATAAAGTTAAGCAGCGAAAACCGTTAAAATATAAGAATAGACACAAAAAAGGAGTGAACATGAATTGAAATATTCCACGAGTAAATGGTTATAATGGGTTCCAGAGCGATCTTGAGTACGGCGTTATCTATTTCTTCCTGCATTCAATTTTTCCACTAATACCACAAAAACTAAGCATGTCTAAATAGTTCACTATTCCTAGCTGCGGCATAAAGTTGTAAAACAAGTGACGACAAAAACAAATGACAACTCTAGCTCCATTGTACATATTTCTGTAAGAGCAGTGTTGCTGTAACATCCACACTGTTTTCGTAATTTTAAATTCTTTAGGCATCGCGTTTCAAGGTTCACTCCGCCGTTGATTATGTATTTTACACAGAACTTCTTTTAATTTACACGAGAGGAGAAAGGCTTTTGGAAGTTGCAAGCCACAAATCCTTAATTTACTAGTTTGAGCACGTTAATATCTCTCCTCGAGCCGCAGGCAGCAACGCGTGCTGTAAAAAAGGGCAAAAGTGCTCTTCAGCGTTTTATAGCTCCCCCTGTGATGCGGGGTTAACATGGATGACTAGTCCTGAGGGACAAGATGCCTTGGACCAAGTAGTTTAAACACAAATTGCTCTCAATATCACCAAGTCCCAGTGTTTCCGAGGATGCAAACAAATGGTAATGGCTAGAGAACGTTGCACGATTGTTACACACCAGATTTCTGCTTCATTCCTCTCTTCTTCCTTAATTCCATTTCCCTCTTTAAATTTAGAAATGTGTTTTCTCAGTACTGACAGTATCAAAACATTAGGGTAAATATAGTGCGATCCAAATAAACCTGAACCAGTCAAATAGGCCCTAACTTTTGAACCAATAATATGACACATGTGCAACTTTGGGAGAATATAATACACAATTGGAAGATTACATTACACTATTTACATCTCAGAGAAAATGTTGGAAGTGTTTTCCACCAGCATCTATACATGTTTGCACTCATCTCACCATATTCTCTGAAGTTTTACGGAGAAAATCCTCGCCAATGGTAGAATCAACATGAAAAATTCAATGCCACAGCCGGGATTTTAACCACGGATCTCCTAGTTTCCGTCCAGTTGCTCTAACCCATTGAGCCACCATGGCCAACTTGCCTATATACGGCTGGTGTAAAATGATTAATTTCCATCAATTAACCAAAATAATAAGAGTTAAATGATGAAGCTTAGGACTCAAACGGTGTATCTCGGTTACGAGAACCCCTAGTGGTCTACCGGGGAAATATACGAGTCAAATGGGGTATATAATGTCATGACGGCAAGTTGGCCATGGTAGCTCAATGGGTTAGAGCGACTGAACGGAAACCAGGACATCCGTGTTTCAAACCCCGGCCGTGCACTGAATTTTTCATGTTGACTATCTATCAAAAATCTTAGCCTATATACGGCTAGTGAAAACATGATTAATTTCCATCAATTAAGTCGCCAATGTTACTTAATTCGATTCAAATGGATTCCTTAAGAGCATCAATTGTCCATGGCCTATTCTTCTACACTATTTTTAGATACACCCACAAGAAAAAATCTGGTGACGTTAGGCCAGCGGATTTGGAGGGTCACAGACCTTTTGAGATTCCATTATCAAAGAAACTTTTTTTTTTTTTTTTTGGTAATTTACGTCCTCCAACGTTAAGTCTTATCGGACGGTGAATGACTTGGGTGATATGATGCCCATATGAGTGCAGGGTCCATGGAGCTTACAGCTACCCGAAATTTGTCTTGAAGGATAAGGGAAACCCTGGAAAAAACCTTATCCAGGTAACTTACCCTGACGGAGATTTGAACTCGGGACCTCTTGAACGTGAGGCAGACACGCTACCATTTACGCTACCGAGGCGGGCATCAAAGAAACTGGTTACAAGTCCCATGGTGTCACTGGATGTATGGCACGTTGCTCCATCTTGCTGGAAATAAACTTCTCTCAATTTGATATCATCCAGCTGCTCCACAAATGTACTGAAGATAGCCATATAAACTTCAGTGTCTACAGTCGTATCAAAGAAAATTGTCAACGATTGTCAGTATTGTCCATTCTCCCAGAGCCACTGAGATCATTAAAACAAATTTCTACATTCTACGAGCTTTCAAAAGGAAATTATAGCCTATTGCAATGGTTCAGGTTTATATGGATCGCACTGTAGTTTTTACTATTTGCCAACCTTTCCCCAGAATGCCTGTTCGTACTTCTTTCAGAGGATGTCGAGAAAAAAAAATTATGTATTTCATTCTAATTTTGACCAAGAGAAATATGACTTCCCTTTAGCACAACAATCACTCCAATATAATCCTTCACTGTACATACATTCCTCTAACATATATATTTTCTTAAGATCTACAATGTCACAGACTTTCTCACATGTCTATTTTGTCATTAGGTAAATGCATCTATGTTGTTTGGCTAAGAATTGCAAAACAATCAAAAATTGTTTTCATATTGTGATTCCGTAGAGATACACTGTTCAATTCTCACGTAACAACATTACATCACATAATAACACAATCTACCAAGGTCGATGACAATAACAAACCGTGACAGCTGATTACATTAGCTCTCGTTACAACAACACTCTTGTTACACAACTGACTATGCTTACTCACGCTGTTTACAACTGTCTCATCACTAGCAATGGCTTCTTTTTATACACCCATTCATGAATACCAGACTGTTCTGTCAATCACTAGATGTTCCTGGAAAACAAGGCATCTAATGACGTAATCCGAATATTCTATCACATTCTAGAAGCGTAAGTTAATTTATGCCGACAAGTCCTTTACCTCAGTTATCGCTGCCCGCCGTCGCTTGTTTACAACAGCCGCGCTATCATTAACTGCTGAGCAAGGCTCATTATTACCATGAAACTTTATCCGCCGACTGTTTCCTTATTTGTGCCGAAACTTTTATCCCTGTTGCCGTGACAATATTAAAATAGTATGGACTGGACTACCCTACGAAGCGGATCGGTACGGAGTTGCATTCTTGACCTATTATGAGTAAGTTCCCATGTGGGATATTCCCAGGAGGAAGGGTTAGGCGAGAGGAGACAGAGGGAGGTCGATCCAAAGAATCACGACAGTGCAGAAGGCAGGGTCCGTGCTATTGAGCGGTTGGAATCTCCCCGACCCACGTATTATCTATTAAACAGAGTTTCAAATTAATTTCCCTGAAACTGTGATATTTTAAATTTCGCAGTTGGGTTTCCTTAATGAGTTGTGACGTTGCACTACTTTGCAAATAGATTATTGTAATGTTGCAATAACTTTATGGTTCGTAATTTGGTCTTTTTCTCGTCTCCGACTAACCTTCCCAAAGATGAGAATTACGTCCCAGAACTTCTTTTCCGAAAGAAACATAGTGTCTGTCGTAACCAAACGTTTGACAGTTACATACTGTTTGTTTTTAGCTTAGCTCATGTTTTAGTGTTATGACAAACGTCAGTAATCAGACATAAACAAGAGTGTACACAATGCAAGGCATATCAGTTACCTAGATGTTTTACTTCTCTGAGGCAAGACAGCTGTGTTTACCGTCCTATTGGTTCCTGTCTTGCTGACTAAAAATCGATGTTCCCTTCTGTTCAAGCAAGGAGTAACCGTGTTGTAAAGAGGCATACCAACACAGCCTTAATACCACACTATTGTGACTTTCAAATAGGATGCTGTTTGTCCTTGTCCTGCGGTATCGTCATAATCCATTCCCCTTAAGTGGAGTATTACGAGTGCCAAGTGAAACCATCTCTAACGAATACTAAGACGCAAATTCAAATTTTGAAGAAAAAAAATGATCCACGAGGAAGGTAGCAAATAATCTTTCTAACACAACCCCAAAAACCGTATAGTTTTACTTCGATTATTCATAATACGAATATATGTGATACCAAAATACTGACACACCACGACGTAAGCACTGCAATTTTTTTAACTTACGTCCTGAAACGTCAAGTCATATCGGACGATGAATAGAATGAATGAAATGATGCTCAAATGAGCCCAGGATCAATAGAGCTTAGAGTTATCCGACATTCCTCCTTCAGGATAAGGGAAATCCCCGGAAAACTTATCCTGGTAACTCACCCTGACCGAGATTCGAACTCTTGAACGTGAGGCACGCACGCTACCATCTGTGCTACCGAGGCGCGCAAGCACTGCATTACTATCGGTTGGTATGTAAGCGTGTATACATATACTTGTAATTACTCTGAACTGAAATGTAAACCATTGACATGTGCTAAAAGAATTACTGTAAACAAGCCAAGGTGTTTGTTAAATTCGAGCGAGAGCAAACTATTCACTCCCTGTTAGCGTGAGAAAGCTGTATCTGCAAAACGTGAGCCATTACGTGTGTTTATGATTGCTTCGTAATTGGGGACAGTGGCTGACGTTGAACGACTTATACACGAAGATAACAGAAGACAGAGAAAATTGTGTGAAACACGCAGAAAAATTACAATAGGAGGAATATTGGAAAAAGTAGGACGTGACGAGATTTTGGAGCCTATCATTATAAATTTGCAAGACTCAGACGTTGAAGACACTGACAATGACGAATTATCTCTTGACGTAAATGACATTCAAAGCGATATAGATGAGCCATTAGTAGTTGCATTGGATTAAAAAGATATGTAATACATAAAATACACTTATAGCATTTAAAACATGCGAATACGTCTTTTGCAATTTTGATTTTTACAATATTATACAATTTTGGAAAATTTAGTTTGGATTCCCTTGCGACTAGCGCCAAGGAGACTTGCATGCTCTAGAATACTGTGCGAGAGAGAGGGAGGGGGGGGGAATATGAAAAGTGTGGGGTAACGAGGTGGCAACGCTGAACACGCAAATGCGTCTCATTCGCCACAGACCAGAACTCTTTCCCATTTGAAAAATATAACAGTGGAACTTTTGTAGCGTCACGCAAAGAGTGGACTACCCCACTCTCGGCCCGTTTTCTTTTTCCCGTCCTTTGTACAACTAATTTATGTAAAGATTTTGTTTTAAAATGTGATATTGAATGAACTGTGGAATTAGTGTGAAACAATTAGTGTGGAGCCAAGTCGCACAATGCAAAAAATTTAAAAAAAGCATCTTACATTCATATACCGACTGAAGTCGCTGCAAGCATGAAACCTTTCGTTTTTTAAAGCACAATGATGCACAAAATTACTTTTTGAGAAAATTACTTTATGCCTTTAATCGCGTTATTCTAAACGAATATGGATCTATGTGTGTGCTGACCTGTTGCTTAACTCTCTACCATGTCTATTTAATGGCAAAGTACGAGGGCTGTTCAATAAAGAATGATCACTTTTTTTTGACAACGTACTTTTACTCATCTTCATAATTTTGATGGTTCTTCTCAAAATATTCTCCCCTAAATGCGATGCCCAGTCTTCAAAGACATGCTGGAAACCATTTTTGAGAGATCCTTCAAAATCGCCTCCGCAGCCTTCACCACTGCTTCTGATGATGGATAATGCCTCCGACGAAGGCGTTTCTTTAAGTTAGGGAATAGAAAAACGTCAAATCCGGACTATAGGGAGGGTGAGGGATGCCCTTCACGTTGATTTTTGCAAGATATTCAGAAACATTGGCAATACGAGGCCACGCATTATCGTGGTGCAGCATCCAGCCTGCTTCACGGAAATTTGTTTTGTTTTTTGCGCCTGATATGGACTTGCAATGTTTTCAGGGCATCCCTGTAGTATTTTACAGTTACTGATGTGTGTGCAGGTACAACATGCTGATAAACCATTCCATGGGGGGTTGGTGATGGAGATTTCCACACTGAGCTTTGCTGTTTGCTCTCAGGATCAAAATGATGTAGCCAAGTTTCATCAGCAATGATTACGTTTGAAAGAAACTACGGATCTTCCTCTAATATCAACTTAAACTGCATGCAGACTTGCATGCGAGTGGCCTTGTCTTCGGGAATCAACAGTCTTGGAACCCATCGCGCACAAACACGTCTCATGTGTAATGTTTCTGTCACCAACGTGTGGGTGCCAACCAGTGAAATGTTCAGTATTTCAGAAAGTGATCTTAAGGTAATTCATCGATCCCCTCTCACAATGGCAGCAGCAGTGTTGATGCTTTCTTCCGTAAGAGCAGTAACTGGAGCACCTGGTCCACCTTCCTTTGAAATTGATTGTCTCCCCTCTTTAAACATTTTAAACCACCTTCGAGCTGTGCTGTAGGGAAGAATAGACTCTCCATAGGCCTCCTGTAACATTGTATAGGCGTCAACTGAAGATTTGAGACGAAAGCAGAATTTGAAAGCCGCATATTGCTCTTCGCGTGCTACCTCCATTGCAGCGGTAGGCGATACTGAGCATATCTGCAATTGCCTGGTTCTCTCAGGCGGGAACCAGGAGTACCAACAATGAAAGTACTACGGCGTGTTTGTTTCACTTTAAGCTAACAGAATATAATAAGATTGAATTTTAGTGCGAAAAATTACCTCAAAAATTATGATCATTCTTTATCGAACAGCCCTCATGCATAAATCCACACAGCTTGCATCACTTTGGAGAAACTACGCCCTAATCTCTTGAAGTATCACAAATAAAACATCGACATTTTATGAATGGTTCACTTGGTGACATCTCTCAAGTCAAGATTAAAGAAATAATACAAAAGCTTCTGTCGACCCCGTCAAACTTGATCAACTGATCAACACACACAAAATAAGGACGAGTTCAATGGGAAATTGCAGTTCTCTTTAATAAGTATTTTCTACAGAATAAATAAAGTGACTTGTTACTAATTTAAACATTCAGTTTTGGTAAGTACAAAAGTATGCAGGATTTGGATTGATCAAATATAAACCAAGCTTTCTTTCTAATGGTCAGGTTATTTGAGGTGCTAAAACTGACACTCTTTACAAGAGTGCAGGACAGGGCTTCATGCGGTACACTATACAAACAACTTATTGTGAAATTTCTTCTTTCACTTACAATCCTGTGTAGCCTGTGTTCACATTTGTGAACGCCACAAAATATTCTGAGAAAAACAAACAATACGAGGAGATTCTACAAATGATGCACGTGGTTACCTAACTATTCCACAAGCGATCTTTTCTTCAACCACCGTCAACGTGTTGGAATTGATTATAGGTATGTTTCAAATGGGATGATGTTTGTCCTTGAGCGCTATTAAGTGAGCAACCAATCGAAGTCCTGCGCTGTTGTCGAATTGCATTCCCCTTATGTGGTGTATGACAAGGCGGCAAACTAATCACTCTCTAATAAATACTATTCGCACCAAGACAAAAATTCAGATTTTAAAAAACAGATCCATGAGGAAGGAGAGATTTGATACCAAAATTAAACGATTGCAATAAGTAAAGAATCGCGATGGATTTCAAAGTCGTGCATCTTTGTTACAACACGTGCAGGCATTTGTTACAACAGGTGCATTGGGTTGAATAGTTGTTTCAACAAAAAAATGTAAGAAACAATGTTCCTAGCATGGTTCTAAAGGGATAACACTTGACTCTGTTTGAAGAAGTATTCTTCGGACCCTTAATAATGGCATGCCGAGACTAATAATCACAATGGACAAAGTAGTCACAAAGGAGTTTTGGGTGTGAAAAGACAGGGCTTCAAGAAGTGAAAGTGGCACACACACACATGCACAGCTGTGCACAGTGAGGACAGACAGTCCGTGGCGAGTAGGCCATTAATACGGTCCTCTGGTTCTATCTTGGACGAAGGCAAGAATTAAGTATTATCGAGTAATAAGCATTCCACATACAGTGACTCTAAACAGTGATATTGGTAACCCTTGGTCGGCAACTTCGAATTTGGTGTAATGATATAAAGAAGCAGTCATTAAACAAGTCTAAAACTTGCATTCCAGTGTCATTAAAACTATCCTTACTCATACATATCCTCGCATACCCTGAGCTAACGCCAGCATTAGCGATCGAGTGAAGGACATCCTGGACACGCTGTACAAGAGGGTGGTAACTGTACAGCGACTTAATGCCTTGACCCAGGACTGCGTGCTTGCCGACGAACATTGTAAACACTATGGAGCTCGGCGGTAAAACATGAAAGCTAAATGTCCGGTGGTCTTGTACCCCGTAAAGACCTTATGCAGATAACTAACCCCGACCAAGAGTTGAACTCGGCATCTCTATACTACAGAGGCGGTTAATGAATACACAGTAAAACACCCAGAAATACTGAATATGCACGACATATTTGTATATGTGTTTCATTTATGTACGTCATGCAATAACCACTACCAAAACATAAATGTGAGTAACATTTAACATTTATCTTAAAGATTCATCGAGATATCTCTGCGAATTTCGGATACCTGACCAAAAGTGATCAATTTTGCGGTTAATCTCATATTGATATTCCTCTGCAATCAGCAGTACTGTCAGTTCATACTGCCCTTTACCAGCGATGATATACCTACTGAATTCTGCTCAAAGGTCTAAAGACTTGTTTCCATATCATGGTACAGTATTGTAAATTCTGCAAACAGTCACAAGGAAGCAGCAACTCCAAGTGAAAAAGACTTAACAAGCTCACCTGACACCAAACGCTGATTCAGCTGCTTATGTTGGTAGAAATACAACCATAAATTGTTAGGTAACGTAGGCTCACTTCAAAAAGTAACGCCTTAGATTCGAAAGCGATAACAACTAAACGCTTGGGCAAGACATCAAGACATATTCCATGAAAAGTACTACTGCTGAGAAAATTCCTTATAAACCCAACACACCTCACCCAGTCCAGACCTTTTATCTGGTGATTATGTAACAATGAAAACGAAATTAAGGTTTGGAGGTTGGTATTGTAAGGATGAAACCGTGGATGACAAAAGTGTGTACAAATAGCTGCAGACATCTCTCTTTCCCTGAAAAATGGAATCACAATATCCCAACAATACATTTCTGTAAATGAGGAATAATTTGTACTTAGCTTCGATTAAGTACAAGCATAAAGTCGGGTTTATATTTGATCATTCCTTGCACAATCATTTCTCTGCGACTATTACAAGCTACTGACTCAGAAAGTGTGTTTTCTTCAAGTACAGCACTATAAAGTCATATCGCAGAATGAACCACCATTTAGCACAGGCGCAATGCAATTACGAGTAGACTGGTACTATTCCGTCGTCAAGTATTAACCTCCATGAAGTGTTGATATGAACAAGATGTTGTCACCATTCTTTATCTCGTAGTCCAGCTGGCCCTGTAACAAACAAAACTCATTGTATAAACCAATTGTAAAACTTTCGGGAAATGTAGGATAAGGTGGTAAATTTCAGCATGTTTAATTTAATTTAATTTAATTTGAGATGCATTACTGTAAGTCAAGGATCTTACCGAAACGAAATGATATACAGGATGTAGGGTTGTGGTTGTCAGTTGAAGGAAACATGTTCTGAGGTGCTAGATCTAAATACAAGTATCCTATAAAGTATAAGAATTGGAAAATTCAAACCAATAACAAGGGATATCTCGGAAATGGTTGCCTCCATAAAAAATTGCATTTCACAAATGTATACTTTGAGGTCAACATTTTATTTACTATTTCCCCTTTTTGTGTATTAAAATTTATCTATCTCTTACGGTTAACCGGCCATCCAAAAAGGTCGTTCAGAAAGAAGAGGCATTCAAAGGCTTTTCCCACATAATTCGAAAATTTGTATTTCTTTTGTAATTAATGTATTTAACCCTTTCAGTCACGGTGTCCATTATAAGGACATTCCTATTTGTAATGCTTTTTATGCTTTCCTAATCAATAAAAATATATATTTGAGATGTTATGAAATGTACAAAATTATTTATTTTTTATTTATATACTTCTTTTTTTTAGAATTTACATTGTAGCGCTTTTTTTAAGAAAAGAAGCAAAATCCATGCAACTGAAGTGAAATGATGCCGTCATCCACGCATGCCACCACATCGATTATTTTTAGGCCCTTCCGTCACATTAAACTCGAACTCGTGACCTCCGGCTTTGAGTAGATGGCCAGTGCACTGTGTGTCGCCGTAACGATCATGGCTATTCAAGTCACTTGGCTGAAGGTGTCCCAGATGGCTTCATGAAAACCGGTTTCCAATTAGAGCAAGAACGGCATATGTAGCAAAATAATTCCTCACTAAAAACGTTAAACATATATCATTTTATTAAACTTGAGCTATATTTCAGAAAAGCCAACCTTTATATAAAAGGTAGCTTGCTGAGAACGTCCTTAAAACTGTACGTGTCCTATCATTTGAGGATCTTGAACTTAAACACAAGTTTTGTTTTTGAGTTGCACTTAATCATGCGCACGCATGGGAGTTCAAATTCAGTAGAGGGCGATGGATTGTTTCGGGTATAAAAGTTCCTTCGGAAGGGCAGTAAAGCCGGTGCCCCATGTCCTAAATTTACAGCAGATAAAATAATCAATTAAGGGCAAACTTAGTCTTACATGCACAACTGAATAGCATGTCAAAAAGCACAGCAGCTAAAGAGCGTCCATATATTAAAACAGACAGAAGCTACTTTCCAAATATCGATGTTACATTTACATCACTTTCACTAACCATTCCAAACTTTGGTTCACAGCATAGGCGGAATGGGTGATCAGCCCAATACCTGGCATGATGAAGGAAATAGCCCCCCTCTGAGCATGGTGGTAACGTGTCTGCCTCACATTCAACAGATCTCGAGTTCGCATCTCGGTTAGGGTGAGTTATCTGGGTAAGAATTTTCCGGGGCTTTCCCATATCCTGAAAGACGAGTGGTGACTAAGCTCTATGTACCCTGTACTCATTTGAACATTATTTCATTCATCGTCCGATATGACTTAACGTTGGAGGTTTTCCCTTATCCTAAAACATGAATATCTGGTAGCTCTAAGCTCTATGTATCCTGTACGCATTTGAACATCATTTCATTCATCGTCCGATATAACTTAACGTTGGAGGTTTTCCCTTATCCTAAAACATGAATATCTGGTAGCTCTAAGCTCTATGTATCCTGTACGCATTTGAACATCATTTCATTCATCGTCCGATATGACTTAACGTTGGAGGTTTTCCCTTATCCTAAAACATGAATATCTGGTAGCTCTAAGCTCTATGTATCCTGTACGCATTTGAACATCATTTCATTCATCGTCCGATATAACTTAACGTTGGAGGTTTTCCCTTATCCTAAAACATGAATATCTGGTAGCTCTAAGCTCTATGTATCCTGTACGCATTTGAACATCATTTCATTCATCGTCCGATATGACTTAACGTTGGAGGTTTTCTCTTATCCTTAAAGCTGAATGTCTGGTAACTCGAAGCTCTATGTATCCTGTACGCATTTGAACATCATTTCATTCATCGTCCGATATAACTTAACGTTGGAGGTTTTCCCTTATCCTAAAACATGAATATCTGGTAGCTCTAAGCTCTATGTATCCTGTACGCATTTGAACATCATTTCATTCATCGTCCGATATAACTTAACGTTGGAGGTTTTCCCTTATCCTAAAACATGAATATCTGGTAGCTCTAAGCTCTATGTATCCTGTACGCATTTGAACATCATTTCATTCATCGTCCGATATGACTTAACGTTGGAGGTTTTCTCTTATCCTTAAAGCTGAATGTCTGGTAACTCGAAGCTCTATGTATCCTGTACGCATTTGAACATCATTTCATTCATCGTCCGATATGACTTAACGTTGGAGGTTTTCTCTTATCCTAAAAGATGAATGTCTGGTAACTCTAAGCTCTATGTACCCTGGACTCATTTGAACATCATTTCATTCATCGTTCGATATGACTTAACGTTGGAGGTTTTCTCTTATCCTGAAAGATGAATTTCTGGTAACTCTAAGCTCTATGTACCCTGGACTCATTTGAACATCATTTAATTTATCGTCCGATATGACTTAACGTTGAAGGTTTTCTCTTATTCTAAAAGATGAATGTCTGGTAACTCTAAGCTCTGTGTACCCTGTACTCATTTGAACATCATTTCATTCATCGTCTGATATGACTTAACGTTGGAGGTTTTCTCTTATTCTGAAATATAAATGTCTGGTAACTGTAAGCTTCATGGAGTTTGATACATTTCGATTGCAGGTGCTTCAATCGTCAGTTCAACACTTCATTCATTAATTACGAAGTTAAATCACCTACTCCCTGTAACTTCTTTAAGTAGAGCATTTAGAGTGTCACTCGTGGTTTCAAAATAAAACTATGCACATAGTTTATCTCATTGCTCCTTTTAAACTAAAATTCGCATTAAGCAGAGTTACATGTTAATAGATTGTCTAACGGCGTAATTACAACCCGTGTAACATTTATCGGGTGCCTATTGACTGTGAGGTCCCAGTCAAAGGAGCTTTACTCTTGCTTCAGTTCTCTATTAATTGAGCGTTAAGGTTTAGGACGGACTTTGAGAACTAACTTTGGTGGGGATATATAAGTCAATCAGTGTTGTGGGCTGCAAAGCCTCATAAGCAAAGTTGGCACCCATGAGGTTTGCTGAATTTGTATTATGAAGACATCTATGCGTGCGTAACAAAAATGCAAAACTCTGTCACAGCAATTGCTACAGATTGCAGTAATAGGACAGGCTTTGATTTCGAATGTTCTAAGATGACGGAGGTTAGTTCTGAGCAAAGTTTGATTCAACCCAAGTGTTATGATCAATGTCACAGATAACTTAGCACAAACCTAAAATGGCATAGGATGAAGAAAGTCAGACTGAAAAATTAAATGCCATTGCCGGGATATGAACCACGGATCTCCCGCTCTCCGTCCGGTTGCTCTAAACCATTGAGCTACTATGGCCAACGTGCCGACATGACATTAAATTCTCCAACTGACTCGTATATTTCCCGTTAAGCCACTAGGAGTTCTCGTATACAATGAGATACGCAACTTTTGTGGTGACTTACTGTCGCGAGGCATTGTTGCGGCGGGCGCGGACGGCGCGCGCGAAAGACAGATAGTGCAGCGCGGAGATAAAAGCTTGCGAAACAGAGAAAGATACAGATAGGTGTCTGGAAGTTTCGTGTTTCTCTTGCCGTCTTGATTGTTACAGAGCATTCCACTAATTTCTAGAAACAGTGACTGGAGATATAAAAGTGCCACGGCTGTCAACGCAGTTGTTAATGGAGCTGTGAGTTGAAAGTTGAGAACTGATAATCGTGTGCAGCCATATAGTGATTTGAAAGTGAATTCTTTTGTTTGTTTACGTGTGGTGAAGCAACGAGATACTGTATGCTACGTCATTCTGCTGCTCAGGGCTGTACAAAAGTGTCTCTCTGCGGAAATAAAGAGCATTTTGAATTTCTGCAAACTAGCCTTTTAATTCTACGAACCCACAAAGTCACATGTATGCTGTGAGTTCTAAGTCCCAGACTTCATAGGCCGAAGTAGCTAAGTGGTTTAGAACAACCGGACAGAGACCGGGAGATCCGTAGTTCAAATCCCGGCTATGTCATTAAATTTTTCAGTTTGGCTCTATCCATCCAAACACACGGCTAGTGCAGAAGAAATTATTAATTTCCATCTAAGATGTCCTACCAAGTAGACGGATGCTTTTGGTTTCTTAAATACTGGCAGGATCCTGTCAACACCAGTCGTGGATGAACAAATCTATTATTTTTAAACACCAGCATCAGCATATAAACAAAGACAGACCTAGCGGAAACATTCCATTTAAATGGCTAGAAAGCAGACCTCTACAGCAGCTCTGAATGAGTAGGTCTTATTTGTTTGATGTAAAACATGGCAGCCTCAGGAGTTACACAAGACAGTAAGATTTAGTATTTGTTTCATCATCACTCAAAATTACCTAGAGAGAATTTTTGTACTCCCTCCCACACCAGAACAAAGTAATCCTTCAGCAGAGAGAACGAAAAGCTCGTCCATGCTACGGGCACCAGCAATCAACTTTGGCAAACCTGTTGTACGCCCTTTACACCTGCTACTGTTAGTGGCTTTAGTTTTCTTTGGGTAAATTTTCCACTTTTGGTTTAACAAACGAACTTTTTAACCAGAGTTATACATAAGTATAACTCGTTGAACGAACGAACGAATGAATGAATGAATAGCCCGGAATGTCCCATTAAGGGCAAGGGCCTCCTACAAGAGGAACTTTTTTTTTGTCCCATTTATACCTCGTCTTTAACTGCAATGGTCATAACGGCGGCCGTTCTCCTTTGGAACACATCGAAGGTGTTAACTCGTATTGCAAATACGAAATGCAATATAGTATTAAAAATGTATTGCATTTCTCTAAAAAGATATGAAATTCCTAATAATAAAAAATCTAGTGTAAATTTATATTGAGGAATTAATCCTTAAAGAATTAATCCTTTAAATACATTACTCCGGTATATGGGTGATTTTTTGATTAATTAGAGCCAACAGAAAAATTCAATGCCATGGCCGGGATTTGAACCACGGATCTACTGGTTTCCGTCCAGTCGCTCTGACCCTTGAGCTACCATGGTCAACGTGCCTTCCTGACATTAAATTCTCCATGGCATTGAATTTTTCAGTTGGCTCTAATTAATCAAAAAATCTAGTATTTATCAGTTTAATTGTTTCGATTGTGATAAAGTTTATATCGTAAAGACAAAACGTAATTTAGAAACCAGAACGAAAGAACATTTTCGTAACATTAAGCATAAACAAACTAATAAATCGGCCGTAGCAGATCATTTTTGGTCATTTAACCATGAAATAAACCCTGAAGTTAAATTATTAAAACAATTAAATGGTCCGATAGATTTAATGGTTTGGGAAAAGATATTTATTTTAAAAAACAAATATCGCATTATGAATTTCGAAAAACCAGTAGTTGATTCTGTTTTTAGGTTTATTTATTTTCAGATTTTGGTAGTACTAATACGAACATACTGACATCTAGCGTTCGCAATGATAGCGACAGCTTTGCTGTTTCCGGCTGAGGATGTGTAAACGTTTTAAATGAAATCGCGATCCCGGACAATTTATAATAAAAATATCATCATTTCTTATAAGATAAGTGAAGTTTTAAGTTACAAATTGTTGTATTTGTATATATTTGTTTGCTTCACTGTTAATAACTTCATATTTTACGTATTTAAAATAAAACTGTGCTTCAAAGCCAAAGGAAGAGCAATAAAATATTAAAAACAAGTGCAATGTAAATTTGAAGCAATGGGTAATACAATGCATTACGTTATCTGTCCTTAGAATAAAAGTTTTGAAAATGTTAATGGGTGTCAAACTTTTGGTAGGAACTGTACGTGCATTATTGGCATTACACAGTTCTCCCAACATTTTATTTTGTATTGAAACTAGAAGCAGAGATGACGGTATCGAGTATCGACATATCGCATATCGTGTATCGGTATCCACAAACACTCGTATCGACCCATCATACACAAATGTATAATTGACTATTTTCTTTGGTCAAATAAATGACATGCTCACGCCTTTAAGGCATCAGACCGCTGACTCCATATAATGTCGCTCAACATCAAACACATTATTTGGCGAGTCCGGAATTTCTCATTACACCAGCCCCAAAATTACATCATTATACTTGATATAATTCTGTTGTTGAAATGGCAATAAAGCTAGCAATTGCAGCACACGTAATTAAAGTCGATATAAATAAAACAAGCAGGAAGCCGACATTTGGTACTTTCTTCCCTTCTGGCCAGACATTTGCAGTTATGTCGATGAGTTTGCCGGATAGCGCCACCACGCTGCCGGCACTGAACCTTATCAAATGCTGCGCAGGGGTCAGACCACATCCATGTTAGCCTACTTTGTCTACCCTCCGGTCGATGCAGCGAAGCCCAAAGCAAAGCTTCTTTATTTGTAACTAAGGTCGTTATCTCAATGCTACCGTACACACATATTACAATGTTCCTTTAAGTCTCTGTAGCACGGACTCTTTGTACTGCCGATAATCCTTTGGACCAATACACAAGTTTCATCTCCTACACGGAGCTACACGCCTATTTAGAACACACTAAATTGCTTTGCTGTCGGTTCCATGGCCTCAGCGATTTTTCACCTGGAGCCGCACTTACTGACCTGAACTGCTTCATACTTAACGTGAAAGCACCACCTCAACACAACTGACTGACCCACTGATTTGTGAACTACACCGGCACCTCCCGGCGGAGTCCCAATCGTCGATTAGACTCAAAACACACAGAACTCTGAAACACTCCTGACAACTCCAGGCCCTGCATAGCTCCTATATACTGCTGGGCGCGGTAGATATTTCTGGAGCTGGAAGCCTCTCGAATTACAGACGCAGATCTTTTGTGTGGCAATAATAGAACTTGCTTCCTGACGTCAGCTGTTCCTGAGCGCGTTTTTATTTCTTACGGTAAATAGCTTCTTCTTTCGTGACGTCAGTCAGTAGCTGTCCTTGAGAGCATGTTATTTTCTCACGGCAGACTTGCGCGATCGCCTATATGACAATACTGCACTTCATTTAATATGTACAAAGTGCTTTCAAAAATAACTTACGATACAGCTTTTCATTCTTACGTATTGCGCAACATTTGTTGTCCCTTATTTTTCAGGTTTAACGTGATTTAACCAGTTAGGTCATATCGGACGATAAGTGAAATAATGCTCAAATGAGCCCGCAATCCACAGAGGTTAGAGTTACCAGACATTTATCTTTCAGGATAAAGAAACCTTTGTAACCGAAATCCGAACTCGGGATATTTTAAATGTGCTAAACACAATCACACCCACAGAGGTGGGCTATGCAATATCATTTTACACAAATAGGTCTGTCAACAAACCCTTCACCTACGACATTACACCACCTTCATCTTCCTGGTATTATCATGGCACCTCAGATTCATTGTCTGAGTCTATCTCAAGAGTCATGGACAGTTGTATGCGTTCGACGTACCACTATCAGAGGTCTGCGGCCATGTCAACTTCACATAGGGGTAGTGCTAGAGCATAACTTCTCATGACCATTACCACTTTTACCGTTACTGTCTGCAGTTCAACTTATCCTAATTGTCGTGCCATCTAGGCAGCCAACTTGACTCCGTCTCAGTTCGGGTGCAGGGTGTGAGAGCTTTTATACAGCGACTGGCTACTTCAAGCTATGTTGTCATGGCAACAGACAACACCCCAGTGCGGAAAGCATGCTGAGTACGCTGAAGATAACGTTCATTCAAATATGCGGAGTTTATAAAAAATAAATTATCCGTATTATTATCAAGTTCAACAGCATTTTTTCCCTGCATAATTTATTCCTGTAGAGAATTTGCGTTTTGTGGAGCAGTATTAAATAGCTATTCCTGTCTATTCGTGCCCACATATTGTCACGTGACCTCACCTCCCTCTGTCGAAGCCTGTAGAAGGGTTCCTCTCTCTATTGTGGGCCACCTTTGGACAAGAATGGACCTAGGTTCGTTTCAGGCAAGTAGCGGCCATGTGCCCACTTGTGTATTCTCTATTATTGTAGTAAACTTTACATGTCTAAATTGTAGTTCCAGTATTTTCGTGATGTAATTGAACCTTTATACAGGAAATCCCAACCTCTCCGCAAAGCGTGAAATCCCGTCTAAGTGCTCCTCCTGTGCAAGGTTTGACCATGTGATATCTTTATCCATTAACATCAGTGGTCAGGTCTTCACAATATACATCAAGTGAAGACACGACCTTGACTTATCAAACGACGATTAGTTTGCGTTTTACGTTAAAACTTGGTACAGAAATTCCTCTATCAAGAGCGGGAAAAAAAAAAGTTGCATCTTTGTGCCCTTCGGCTGCACTATTAGCACAACAAACCGAGCCGGGACGAAACAAAAGAACCAAAATAAAAGTGCCCTCCCTTCCTCCCTCATCTACAATTGCTATGGGATTCATTAGACTGCCTCGAGCTGGTACAGATATAACGTTTTAACATAGTGCAGTGGCGACCTTTGTCGATAAATATGGCGCCCAGATAATGAAGACGCAGCTTGCTCCCGACCATAACATTATTACGATAAAAGACCCCGTTCCCGCTCGCTCAGATTGCATGTTTAATATTAACTGGCATAATACATTTCCTCTCTCTCGTTATATGGGTTAACTGTTAAACCGGTTAAATCGCGTTTGCTCTATCTACTTTCCCGTAAAACTGGTTGCGCAAATAGCATTGGGGGTAAACAGCCTTTATCGGAGTTTACAAGGGGAATAAAATGAGACCAGAATGCCTCTTAAATAAGGTTTGGCGGTAAACCTTTCTCGCCATCGTAACCCGCACGGATATTGCACCGGATGGCTAAAGCACAAGTTATTATCTACATGTATTCAGATTTCATCTCTGTCTCTCTTTTCCATAGCAACTGATGACAAGAAGTCTGATTGTTCTGCTGCCAGTTTTCTTTACTTCCTCCCTCACTCGCTCAACTTAGATAAAACACCGCCTTCTATTACAAAATTATAATCCCCAACATTCACATAACTATTCTACGAATTAAATGGATGGTAACCACCAGAGCAGAGAGGCAGTCAAAATGGTTTTATTACATAATTTCGTTACAGGTACAAAAGGAATACAGACCTAAGTGATACTTAAATTCAATGCGATACGGTTGCCTTGAAATTACTTCTCTTTGTAACACAGTATCAAAAGTATGAAGTATTTAAACAAGTAAAATCAATAAGACCTGAAGCTTTTCTGGCCACGAATATGCTCAAGTTGTTCTCAGGAAGCAAGCCACGTGAAAAGACGATTAGAAATCGACGTTTCGGGAGTGTGCATCTCTCCCATCATCAGGATATTTATTAAATGTTATAACCACAACTCAATCACTGGATATAACACAAATATAAACAGACAAAACACTATCAAAATTCGCATTACTGAAACAAAAGACTGTTTTCAGTAAATTAGATGCAAGGTCAGGAGATGGCGTGAGTATAGAAAATTAATTGGGTCAAAGAAACGTAACTAATTAACTTGATTATCAAGCTGTATTGATCTGTGCTTCTTAAGTGGAGGGATTTCCATTTTAAAGCCGGTTTCTAAGAGGAGCTGAACTGAAATCCAGTATCACGATTAAGCATGCTCCTCTCAGAGGAAATGGCCAAAGCCTCCTTAACTCTCCGCTCCCAGTAAATGTTGCAGTTTGTCAAGATGGTCGTCTCTCGAAAGCTGGCTCTATGGTCGTTATCAAAACAATGCTCTGCCAGTCCAGACTTCTCAGGTTGCATTAAACGAATGCTCCGTTCATGTCAATAAACGAACATAAACGGAGCATTCGTTTAATGCAACCTGAGAAGTCTGGGCTGGCAGAGCATTGTTTTGATAACGACCATAGAGCCAACTTCCGGGAGACGACCTTCTTGGCAATATGGAACAGTTACTGGGAGCGGAGAATTGAGAAGGCCTTGGCCATTTCCTCAGAGAAGAGCACACTTAATCATGATGCGGGATTTCAGTTCAGCTCCTCTTGGAAACCGGCCTTAAAAATGAAAATCCGCCGACTTAAGAAGCACAGATCAATACAGCTTCATAATCAAGTTAATTAGTTACGTTTCTTTGACCCAATTCATTTTCTATATGCTCACACCATCTAACCTGGCATTTAATTTACTGGAAACAGTCTTTTGTTTCAGTAATGCGAATTTTGATAGTGTTTTGTCTTTGTTTATAGTTGTGTTATATCCAGTGATTGAGTTGTGGTTATAACATTTAATAAATATCCTGATGATGGGAGAGATGCACACTCCCGAAACGTCGATTTCTAATCGTCTTTTCATCTGGCTTGCTTCCCGAGAAAACTTGAGCTAATTAAAATCAATATCTCTGAAATGGTTAATGCCACACGTCACGTGACACTGGTGTGTTTCTAAGAGATGTGTTAAGCGCATTAAGATTTTGCGTCAATTGCTGTTTACCACTAATAAGTCATTCAGAATGAAGAGGACCTCAAAACCTACTCTAGAAAGGTCAGCATATGTAGGATGACTTAAAAATATATAAGGAGAATTCAAAACGAAACGAGTCGAAGTCTGTAATATGCGAACCGATAACAAAATGGTAATATAACAAAAAATGGTCCCGACAAGTGCGCGGAGGTTCACAGCCCACCGCTAAGGGTCACAGGTGCAAGCCACGTGACTGTACAAAGCTAGCAGAAGTCTACGTCAATCGTTCAACGCGAATTTATAATCAGTACAGGCCGGAGAAATGTACGCTCGCTCGCTTGCTATACAAGTTAGCTGAACACGGTATGAATGACGTCAGATTTGCCACCAAATATGCAAACGTCGAATACAACGTAAAATAGTGAAGCATTGCCTTTCAAGTGCATGCAGAGGCAAGGTCAAGAAGTAGTATAGCCCGACTGTTTTGTTTCCTCTAGCAGTGAGGCGGTTATCATTGTCAAGCTCTACCAACCTGCAGTTGTTTACATACGCGACCGATAACTGTACAGTACATGTACAGTATACCTATGGAAACACGTACACGCCTACGGTCTTCAGTAATCAGGAAAACAGTGAAATGGAGACGTCAAAAGAAGAGCAGAAAGGTGTTGTTCGTGTTCTGACAGTGCAAATAGTAGGAGCGGACATTGTGTAAGATGAACGTTTCATGACCCTTGCAAAGGTCAAAGGGTGGCACAAACGCTTCAGGTAAGGAAAGGTGTCAGCACGGTCCGGGATATCACATCCCATTACCGATGACAGTCCAGCTAGTTGGAATCGTTACCCAGGACCGCTGAGGTCGGATTGAGTGTCGGAAGTGTTGACACCATCATGTCGGGAAGACTGCATTTGAGCAAAGTGTGCGCCCAATGGGTACTCCACTGTCTTCGACCACAATACAATGTCGAATGGCTCACTGTCTTGATCCACTGCAGAGCTATGCTAGGGAATGCCTGGTGGCTGGAGATGAGACTTGGTGTCATCACTTTAAAGTGACAAAGTCTCCAGTGGAAGCATCCAAGGTCACCAACACCAAAGCCATCCTCACAAGTGCAGGAAACATTATGCTGACGTTCTTCTTTCACCAAGATGCCCCCTTCGAATAGACTTTCTGCAGCACGGGACAATGAATTCTTAACATCACTCGCAAACCTTGACCAAACTATCAAATCCAGAAGACCAGGCAAGCTCACCCGTCGGGTCATTGTGCGCTACAGGAATGCAAGGCTTCATACGGACAACATAACCACGACACTCTTGCAGAAATTCAAGTGGAAGGTTCTCGGTCATCCTATATACAGTACAGGCCTCTATCCCTACGACTGTATTTGGTTCCCCAAAAACGCTGGGGGGGGGGGGGGGCGGGGAAAACGATTCACCTCGGACATCAAGCGATGCGTGATGATCTGGTTCACAACGCAGCCCAGGTATTTCACGAGACAGGCATTCACCGCCTTCTGTCGCAGTAGAACAAGTGCCTTAGGGCTAATACATGTACTGGTTTCTGTTTGTACACTTCTGGCTCGTTTCTTTTTTATACTTC